>JAQQZX010000009.1:17668637-17680892 GCA_030068355.1 Notoglanidium maculatum
CCGGAGTACCCGGAGGAAACCCACGCATGCACGGGGAGAACATGCAAACTCCACACAGAAAGGCACCCTGGGTGACCGAACCCAGGACCTTCTTGCTGTGAGGCGACAGTGCTAACCACCGCACCACCGTGCCGCCGTGTCCCCAAGTCATCTTATTTAAAAGAAGGAGAAAAAAATCCATTTCTTGTCCTATTTATTTTAAAAAAAAAAACCCTTCCAGTTGAGGCTACGCCCACTTTTGGTTTAAATCTGAACACAGATATAAATAATACAGACATCAGATAGATGGTATCCCCTTTAATACATATCCTATACATTTACAAGCTTTAGGTTTATTCCTCTGAGGGAACCCTTAAAGCCTTTATGCACAACCTTATAACAGAGGATTTGCCTTTCAGAAAATGTATAAACCCTTTTAAAAAGCCACAACAATTAACTGTCCGAGGAAACCTTGCAGAACTCTGTTTTTTCTAAGATGCATGTAGTACATTTAGAGCTATTTGCTGAAGCACAAATGGCTCCCTATGGGGCATTTTTATTTTTATATAGTGCACTTACAGTATATCGGGAGTAGCAAAGCATTTTGGAGTCAGTCACTTTCTCTCCGAGCTCATGAAAGTCTCTCTGTTCTGCATGTAAATGACTAAAAACGATAGTGCAGTATAAAGTATAAAATAGTGTAAAAGACTCTGTGTGTTTGGGAACAACGTCGAGACGGTTCCTCATCGTAAATCGAATTTTCACGAGTGTCATCATGAGGGAATTAACCTCACCTTCTGTGTGTAGTGCAGACCATCTGGGATCCAGGCCATAAAAATAGCCTCCTCATTTCTGACCATGCTTTCATTGTCGGGTTTGCGTTTGTTTTTTTTTTCAGTCACGCTGATAATGAGAAAGACTTCTGTGACCTCTGAGAGACCATCTTCATAACTAGTGATTTAAAAACAAGCACAGCAACACACGGTCCTCTTGACTGTGTAATCCTGATGGAATGCTACCACTGAACAATGATAAAACTGCTCTAAGCCAGTTATTTCGTATTTGGGGTAAGGTTTTAATTAACGTTTCTACAACAATGCTGTTAAATTCTCGGTTCTGATCGGTCAGAAGGCGTTGATTTAGACAAGAGTCAAAGCCACAGGACAAAGTATTTATAGGTGTATAGTAATGCAGTCTTTCTAATACGTTATTGTTTGTATAGGAACGATTCAGACAGACTTGTATGGTGGGTGAGCCTCAGAAACGGATTAAAAATGTGTGTAATTGTTGATATGGTGAATGTTTTTGCGAGGAGATGTTTAATATTTTTGGAAGTGCTCAGTATTAGTCCGAGGTAACTGTAACTTTACTCTTTACGACACAGGAAGGTCTTCAGGACAGGACTTTGTGGTTTTCTGGTAACGTAAAAAGTTGATTTTTGTTTATTGGGTTTTTTTTATTCGTTTTGGGGTTGGTCTTAGTAACTTGAGAGATAAAAGAGAGGAGCTGGTGAGGGAGCAATAACAGGAACTTATTTTGCAGATGTTCAAGAACACTTCGTGTATCTATAACTTTCAGTAAAAGCAGACTAAACATGCAGAACATGTCTGAGGATCACTTAGTGAAGCCTGGTGCAGTTCAATTACTAAAAGAACGGGATTTATCCCGGATACTGAAATAAGCAGCAAATAAATGGATAAAATACATTTCCATTCTCGAACTCAGCATTTTTTTTCAGCTTACAAATCTTTTTGCAAACAGAACAAACAGAAAACGAACCATTTCACACCGATTTGAACTCCGCAAACAGAATAACACACCAGAAAAACACACCAGTCTTAAGTGATGCAGCTACACATTGTGAAACACAAGCAGGCTTTTTTTTTTTTCTTCTCATGAAGAGAATTGATCTATTATGAATATAAAAGTGGGGAGTCAAAGCCAGTGTGACATTTATATCAAATCAATAATCACGTGAAGGTAAATGAAGCAGCCTGTGATGCGTGTCTCCATCACGGAGAGTCGCCACGGTGAGAAAAGCAGCTGTATTCATTTCCCTCTCTCCTTCCATGTTTCTCGTTTACCTGAAATAATGAGGCAGAACCGTGCTCTCCTGCACAAAAAGGCCCGGTTGTGATGATTAATGTGCTTCTCAATCCACACGCGATGCTCTGCAGCAACCCGTCACTCCTCTCGGCCTGCACAACCAACAGCTCTCATCAAAATGCTAATGCATGTATTGTGTGATTCTAATTAAAGTAGGTCCACAATAAGCCTGTTCTTTCCTTATTACGCAAGCAGACGGCTCTGTACGCAACATTTTGCATAATAATAGTGCATGTGCAATATTAATATTACATGTAAGCATACGATTACTCTAAGGATAAGTAGGAAGACAGGAGCCGAGGAATGAAGATGCAGCGTTAATGTAAAATTGTTCATTAAAAATAAAACACGTCTTAAAATGAAATCCAAGATCTTATTGAAATCGAAATTAGAATATAAAAGCTTGCAAAGATGAGGTCTTTAATCCTTTTCCCAAGCAGGGAGTAAATAGCAAACTAACGGTATTAGCAACAGTTGTGAGTCATTGATTATATATTTTTTTAAATGTATGTAAAGGTAAAGTTAAAAACTCTGACATATTTCAGAGAAATTATTTAAAAAATTAATTAAATATCTACAAAAACGTATTCTGCCTGCCGTTGCCCACTATAGCTGCACTTTACATTGAAGTTTAATCATTTAAATACTTACAATTTTTGCATTAATGTGTTGCATCGTTTAGTCATCCATTACACTTCATGAAAAATGCCAATTTTAGCTCATTCACTCAATTCTGTTACCTGAAAACATTCACCCCTATGAGATACATGGACTATTCCAAAAAAAAAAAAAAAAAAAGTTTACACTTCCTGTTTAACAGGAAGCTGCATCATGCAAGTTTCCTAAAGATCACAGGATAAAGAAAAGTCCTCTCGTTCCTTTTTCGTTAATTTGAATGACATTGTTATAATTGACTGACGAGGGCACTTTTAAAGTATAACCTTATTACTGAATTTATAGATTGAAAGTAAAGTATTAATTTTAAAAAATATAAATCAAGCACTTGATTGACATGTCCCTAATGTTCTTATGCCATCATATAAAAAAAAAACAAAAAAACTTAAGCCTTGTTACTTTCAATCCTGTTACTCCTTCAGGAGCAAAACAAGATATTTGTCAGGGAAAAAAATCTTAAAAAATGAATAAGGTTTAAGACATTTTTTAACTGATTTAAAGGGGGATGATTGTTGATATTTGAACCCAACAAATACACTCCTCTCTTTAGCACTTCTTCAGAAGGATCGCCCCACAAACGACGACGTAACAACGACGTTAACAACGATACTCACATCCCCCCCCCTCCCCTTCCTTCTGTCCTGTGATTGGCTGGAATACAGCCCATGTTGCTGATTGGCTGCAATACAGTTGTGTGGTTCGGTCCAAGCCACTTTCTTTGCAAAGCCAGGGATGTACAAGCACCGGATTTTTTTTTTTTCTTTTTAGCCCACACACATAACAGACAGCAGACTGTGAGGAGATATTTGCTGAATTGGACAAAAAGTGTATTGGATTAAAATCAATGACTGCACCTTTAAGTTTGACTTTTAAGAGCTACAAGAGTCCAAATTGTGGAAGTACGCAGTTCGTTTCGGTCCCATAACTAAATTCAGTGGCCATTTTAATATATCTAATTGCACATCTGTCCTTTACTTCCTTTCACCTAATACTTTTAAGTTTCAGTTCCTATATTTCAAAGGAAAATCTCTACTTTGCACTCTGTACTACTGAAGGTCAAAGAACTCCGGCCTCACTAACTGTGTCCATTTTCAAAGCACTTTTAAATGTGAATCTAAATTGTACCATTTTAATTTTCTGGCTTTTTTTCAAAGTGTCTTTCATACAGATAGCTGATCAAGTAATTATGAGTTCATTTAACCTTGGTTATTCATTCAAGCAGGCCACACATATGCCTCTGAGAGCCTGAAAATCTGAATTCTTTACAAATTCCTTTTGCTTCCAAGAAGCACAAATCAACGTTTCTCCTCAGGGAATTACAGAATGCATCCATATTTGCTTTCATTTCTATACCGTATAAGAACTTCTAGATAAAGCATGGAGCTGAAGTTTAACTGTCAGACTTATTGGAAGAGGGAAAAAAAAAAAAAAAACATAAGTAGCTGTGCGTCAGAGTCTCGGGAGTCGCAATGCAATTTCTCTTATCGTCTGAAAGAGAAAAACCCTATAGTTCTGCAGTGGAGGAAGAAAATACCTCACTCTCTTATGTGAATCATTCATGTGGAATCAGCAGAGAAATGTTCTGTTCATCCCTCTGGCCTACTGAATCATCAGCCTGTCATCTTTGGGACAAATAGTTCTAGCAAGAGCTGATCTCATCAGATATTAAAAGGCAATGCAATATTTGTCAATTACAGTTATATAAGTATAAAAAAGTGTGGTTTTAATGCAGTGTGGATGTCTGGAGGAGCATAGCTCCTAACAGAGTGAGGTGTTATTTGCTAAAAGTCAGATCAGCAGCTTTGGCACAAACTAGCAGCTGGAAAGTCAACCTCTAAACAAACGCAGCCTTCCACAGCAAAGGCACCTGAATTCTAGTGCAGCTTTCTAAATTGACAGGCTACACGATTGACAGGCGTCAGTGCTCTCTCGCCTATCAGTCAGAGAGACACTAGCCAGCTGGGGGGGTCTGTGAGCTCGTTATCGCCGAAGACGCTAGGTATTGCTCTCCTCTGAGTGTTTATCGCTGCTCTGTGACACAGCATGAGCAGCAGATAGAAAACACGCCGTAGTTGGCTTCATGTGTCCTTGAGGAAGCACATGCTAGTGTTCACCCTCTCCCTCATTGGTAACTGTTGTGTGTTAAAGAAAGAAGCCTAGCAGGTGGGAAGTCGCAAGTGTCTGAACCTGGGAGGAAACGGCTTATGGTTGACCCAATTCAGCGACTTTTTAGATCCCTTTTTGGAACTTTCATTTTTTTAAAAAGAACCTAGCGGCAAATCTTGCACCTTTGTGATCCCATGTTAGTGTGTTAGTGATGGTCCTGCAGTTATAATCTACTATTTCCTCTCTCTTTATTTAGCACATTTTGACATGCAAGTGACTATTCGATTAGTATGCAAATGAGCGTAGGACATCATCCGGTAACTTCTAGAGACTTTTTAAGCATGCATTAGCTATTTTCCTCAGAGATTTGTAGTTGTCAGGATTCTGAACTGAGTGTTTTGCTCACGTGAGGTAGGTGTGGTTTTGCGATAAAAGTACTGAGCAGTGTTTAGAAAGATTTGCAGTGGGATTAAATGTGAAGCTTCGTTTCCTCTTCGCCAACCAACTGTATTTGTGCTCCTGCTTGGTTTGGTTTCTGTTCTAGACCCATCTTTGCTCTGTCCTATCATTGGTTTGTTGATGGTCACTGAGTTCACCTGTTTTGTGTTTATTTTGCCTACGTGAACTCTGTATTGCTGCCTTTTTGCTTTTAACATTTGATCTCATTTCTTAAGGATTATCCCTGGGTGCCTGACTTTTGGCCCCATTATAAACTTGGAGTATGACTCTGGGATTTGCCTTGATAAATCACTCATTTACACTGATCCTGATTTACAGTTAGCAACATACTTTGTGTTTTTCCAGCGATATAGGCCTTCTGTTTTCCTTTGTTTGTTCATTATTTAAAGAAATCATTGCCTTTTCTTGGTGTGGAGAATGATTTCTTTACAGTTACTCAATATAGGTGCGTGTCACCTGTCAGCTGTCGTCTTTATGGTGCGACTTTTCGACCGAACTTGGTGTGTCACTGCCCTAACAGACAACAGCAATTTACTCTTATGTAAATTTATTCTTGTGTTACAATAAATAAAAAATCTTGTGCCATAACAATTTGATAAAAAGAAACCGAACAGGATGTTTGAATAGAACTGAATATAATATCAGGATGCATCACATAACCGCTCCTGTAAAACAGAAAAACACTATAAAATGAGCATAAAGCTTCAGTGCGAGTTATTGTCAGTGTGTAAACACAGCTCAGAAGAACTGATGTGTATGAGCATTGAGCGCTTCCTCTGTAATCAGCTGCTCAGAACCCATGGCTCAAGGTAGCAATCAACAATCTTGGCAAGGTGTTAAATGGAGAGACAGAGATACAAAAAGGCACTAAATGAGTGCCATTGGGGGAGATCAAGCCTTCAGATTCGAGAGCAAAATGAAAATGATTGCACTCATTAATGCTCTAATAGTGAAGCTTCAGTGAAATGAACTGTTTCAGAGTTTAATGCATATCATTATCAGGTGAAAATACCTATTTATGTCATAGAAGTAATGTGGGATATGAGAGGATCCTATAGAAGTTTTATCTACATTGTGTGTGTGTGTGTGTGTGTGTAGCAACCAGATTATTCATGTAAACAGCAGATTATGATCTCTGATAAAGTATTAAAGCTGTTATCAGATTAAACAGCTTTATATCACACCATTATCAGGCTACGTAGCATATGGATACTGTTAATTCCATATCATAGTACGTATTAATTTGCACATGTATAGATGCACTTTATGATTATATGAGATACTCAAGGATCAATTTCTTACTGAATTGGACAATATCAGTAATCTTTATTTTCTACCAACTATTAGGGTGTATCCATTGTTCTTATGTTTATTGTATTATGTTGTATATACGGTATGTGTTAAGTAGAGATGGGGATGAGACCACGTATATTGAGACTGAGTCAAGACCAAGACTCAGGGATTTTAGGGTTTAAGTCAAGACCGAGTCTTTGGGAGTCAAGATCGGGACCTGAAAAGAAACGTCTGTTTTCAAGAGCATGGATTTAATTTGAAATATTTTCCATCAGCTTTGTTAATATTCAAAAGTGAAATTTCTGTAAGGAAGACTGGGGCTTGTCGGCTATGGGGCAGTTTGGCGCACTCTACACCTCCAGCTCCATACAGGGAATTAAAAAAAAATGTAACATAAAACGTCTACCCTCTTCATATGGACTTCTGTAAAAGTACCTGGAGGTCAGAAGGTGCTCAGCTGGAGACAACCTGAACATTTTATGACGTCAAAAGTTACAAAACAAAACGTATCCCAACACTGAATATGTTGTAAAAGTCTTAGAGATAGATATTCAGCTCCTTTGTCAGCTCACATTAGAGTGTGTTAATAATTTCAACATACTAGGATTTCATAGTCACGAAGTGTGACATTTAATAACATTATATAGCTCTCAATACAAGTGAACACAATTCTACACTGTTTTTTTCCTCCGTGAGGCACTTCACACCAGTCGTAATCAGTTATTAATGGTTAATTGGTTTTTTTAAATGTATAAATATTTTCAGACTATAAAAAATGGAAAGGTTTATCATGGTCACTGTGTTAGCCTCCCTCTAAAATCACGAGTCCATCCCATGCTGCTGTAGTTAGAGACCTGCTGAAGATCAGTAGAATTTCTTTCAATTCTAAGACGAGAACGAGTCAATAAAAATGTGGTCTCGAGACCAAGCCCGGACTCGAGTACTACAACACTAGCAATAAGTACTTCTCAAGCTAGCTAGCAACTCTTACATATGAAGACTTAATTACGATACCCAATAGAACCCAACAAACACATGAAGGCTGCGTTAAATGCTCATTTTTATGATTTCCCTGCACAATCGGCAAAAGTCTGTTTACCTTTTTTCATCCCCACATTCCTGACATTTGTTTTGTTATGTGCAGTCAGAAATCAAACCAAACCAAATCCCAAAGTTTTAATTTCAGTCTGATTTGGACAGACTGCTAGATGTGAATGCACCCTTACAAAGGAATGAGCTAAAGATGTTCATTTAGAACCCATATACAGAAAGCACTTATACTTATGAGGGTTTTTTTTTCCATTATTGCTGTCACTCTGAGCAACAGAAACTGCACAGAGAGAAAGAGAAGGCACATGTTGCAATTAGAAAAGTAAAGTGCTGTCAAGTTTCACATCAATCCCCTGCGGAGAGCCTGAGCCGTCATTTGCACAGAGCTCGAATTTCATTAAGCCTGAGCAATAATTAAGCCTCAAACTCTTCTGATGTTTGCTTGAAAACTAGCAGACATTTCCCAACACTTAAGGAAATTGGGATGCTGGCGAATGAAATCAAACATCAGAGGGGTTTCACTAGCTTTTTTATCTTGTCTCGCAGAGAGAAACGTTGAGGAAAAAAACAGACAACTTCACTGTGTCGGTGAAACATTCCGGCATACTGAAATTACAGCCGAGGTGCGCTAATTATCGAGCAGAATACCACCTATTCGAAAAACGTGGCTTTATTTCAAACACGAGTCTTGGTAGTGCTCAGCCATTCTATGAAACATCCCAAGAACCTGTAACAGAATGACAGTCCTTATTTTTATTTTTGAGTGTTTACTGAGTGTTATTCTTGGCTATATAGACTAAGGACTATCTTTTTCTTATATTATGCCATGTGAAATATTACATTTTATTACATTTACATAATTTGGCAGACGCCCTTATCCAGAGCGACTTACAAATGTCTCATTTATACAGCTGAGGGTTAAGGGACCTGCTCAAGGGCCCATCAGCGACAGCTTTGCAGCGCTGGGATTTGAACTCATGACCTTCCGATCACTAGGCCAACACCTTAACCACTGCCCTGAAATATCATCTTAGTACAGTAATAAAAATATCTTGAATATAGTCAAAATAATCAAGCACTTCCTATTAGACGGATACAAGACACTAAATCTGAGATTATTAAACCTATTTCTAATCTAACAAACTTATTCCAAGATGTCTAGTCAAGTAAAACTATCTGTCCGATATCATTTCACTAGTACTAAGTAATTTTATCCTCAAATTAAGTTTTCAATTTTTTTGTAGGGTTGGACTTGAATGACTAATTTTTTAAAATAGTTCAAAAAAAGTAGCCAATAGTTACTTTTACTAATAGTTGCCAATAGTTCAAAGTAGTCAGATAGATGTCTTTTTTATAGTTAATGTAAAACCTGATTCAGGACATCACTGTGGCGGCGGCACCCGCGTGTTTGCACAGAGAGCTCTCGTATGTGTGCTTTGTTTGTCCTATCAGAAAAGAGGGAACACCGTGAACCAGAGCAAAAGGAACAGAGCTACCAGAGGTCACTCACACACGCACAACACACACACACACACACACCGGCGCATGAGCTTAGAAAGTGCTGATGAACAGTGTCCTACCTCTATCCAGATTTTAATACAAGGTCATAAATACCTGGATAAGATGAAATCACATTTATAACTCAAGTATGGTAGAAAAAGGCAGTAATGTTAGTCGGGGACTGAATAAAAACGTTGGAACACACATACCATAGGATTGGTGGAAGGAATCAAGCCAAGCAATTGGATTTGTTGCTTTACTGCATCAGTACATACATCTCCATTTAAATGCTGCTGAAATCACAGCTCCACTCACATCCACTCCTCATCGATTCATTCTCAAGATGGATAAGTTGTGTCTGAGAAAAAACAAAGAAAAAAAAAAAAAGAGTGCCTGAGTGTAAGCACTGAGAAACGAAATTACACAAATTAAACGATTTCACACACACACACACAAAAAAAAACGCTTCCACAGAACGCCCTGAGCAGCGACCCGAACAAGACGTCCTCCTAATTGGTAGTTTCGGAGCAGTGTATATGCGAGATTTCCAAATCTGTTTGTTTTTCGAAGAAATACTCCCACTTACACCTGTTTTGCATGCAGAGTTTTACACAGATGGATGGTCTGCAGGAACTGGGGCAGAAAAATCACCCTAAGCAAAGTGTTTAAATACGCCAACTCTAAATACCACTCTCAACTCACACACTCGTTCTGCACAAACTGAGATTTTTTTACTCCCTGTTTCTGTGAGGTTAGACATGCCCTTGTCTCACTCCCTGGCCAATTAGTGTTTGATCGCCATCACACCTTTCTCGTCCTTCTTTCTCCACTTTCCAATAGTTATCATCATCATCATCATCGTCATCATGTTGGGCCGTTCCTGTAACTCCAGTGAAGCATGATGCGTGCACGTTTGTATGCGATCTGGTAGGAAAACGGTGTTGAAAACTAACACAATTACTAGAACGTGAAAATGATTTGTTGTGTGGAGGGTCTGCGGGCTGAAAAACTTTGATGAGCGAGATCAGAAGAAAATTACCAGGCTGGTTTGAGCTAACAGGAAGTCTAGAGTAACTCGAATAATCGATCTTTACAATCATGTTGAGTAGAAAAGCATCTTAGAACATCTGACACATCAAACTATGAGTTGGATGGGCTACAACAGCAGGAGATTACATCAGGTTCCACTCATGAACAAGAATCTATAGCTATCAATGTTCTCCAAAAATGAACAGTTCCAGAAGACTGGAAGAAAAAAAAAAACAGGTGATTTTATTTCTAACACCCAGTTGTGCAGTTTGTGTCCATGATTGCCTCATAATCCTGTTTCTGGTTGACAGGAGCAGAACCCAATGTGGTCTTCTGTTATTGTAGCCCATCCACTTCACGGTTCGTTATGTGCATGCGGAGATGCTTTTCTGCTCAGCATGGTGGTATAGAGTGGTTATATGAGTTACTATGGCAGCCCAAACCAATTTGACCATTTAACTCTAACTTCTTTTATCAACCAAACGTTTTCATTCACACTCAACGTTTTTTGTTTTTTTTTTCTCGCACCATTCTGTGTAAACTCTAGAGCCTGTTCTGTGTGAAAGTCCCAGCAATTTCTGAAATACTCAAAGCAACAACCATGCCACAGTTACTGTCCCGGAAATCAGACTTTTTCTTTATTCTGATGATTGATATGAACATTAACTGAAGATCTTGGCTGGTATCTACATGATTTATGCATGATGCAGCAGGACAGGCAGCATAAATGAGCAGGTGTGAGAGTTTAATTATTTATGCAACATGATGATGCCACCAAGAGCCACATCAACAATCATAATCATAAGTGTTAACGGTTAGGTCTCACCGTTCGCCCCTAAAAACAAAAGAGCAAGAGCGTCTTTTCTCCCTCGCCGCTTTCCAGGGACATCATATTAATGTGAAATCCAATGTAGAAGCAGTGAATACACCAAAGTCCCATAATTCAATGCACCTACATTACATGTGTGTGGTGTAATGGCAAAGACTGAGCTTGACTAGTTGGTGAGCTACAGGATGACGAGCGCAAGGTTGTTGACAGGGGTGATAGCATGAAGCCAGAGCTAAATCTACTGACACCACGATCAGGAGGTAGCTGTGGGTAATGTAGGAAAATATATTGAAGAATCAGTTCACATTCAAAAAAGTCGTTACAGAATAGATCTTAGATGGCATTGAAGACTACTTTAATTATAATAATTCATGCAAGTTTTTCAGGGTGGATTTTTTCAAGGATTATTTCCTTTCAGTGACAGTAGAATAGACACAGGAATGTTATTATTAAAATATTAGGCCATGCTCATTATAACTGTTCCCGGTTAGTTCAATCAGCAAGCTTAGCTCATATTGGAGCACCATTCTAACACATTCCTGTCTTGTTTTATTCATTTAATAATTGCTGGAGGTTTAATAAAGCAGTAGGATCATACAAACATTTTTAATATTGTACGTTATGGTCTCTGAGACTGAAAAAATGACACACACACAAGGTCTAAATGAAATGTCGGTAATACCCTGAGCTTATCTTGAGCCATGTTCCTTATGGGAGTCGTTGTAAAATGTATTCACTCCAGCCACAGCACTAAATTACAGTTCCATATTAACATGGAGATGAGCTAATGAAAGAAATTACTCGAGTTTCATTACCCATGGACGTTTATGAGCAGACAGAGATTAACTTTACAGTGTTAGAGGGGAATACAGAGTGCCACAGAGGATAACACAAAGTCAGGTCAAAAAGTCGTAGTCCACAAGCGAGAACTATTATTTCATCAGGCATTAAAGCTAGCATGTAAATTTAATGTTACTTCCTTGTTCTTTTCCATGGATACTATACTATACTTATAGCCTGGTTGACCTCATTTTAGTGTGTTGCCTAGATTTTCTAGCTAGCTACTCCCTAAAAGATACTGCAACTTGGGTAAGATTACTGTTAGCACTTTTAGGTAGCGGTTAGTTTAGCTAAAGCTATTAATACACTACAAGTCAAAAGTTTGGACACACCTTCTAATTCAATGTTTTTCTTTATTTTTATGACTTTAAAAGAGACTGGATAATGAT
>JAQQZX010000009.1:17758314-17771376 GCA_030068355.1 Notoglanidium maculatum
TGTGTGTGTGTGTGTGTGTGTGTGTGTGTGTGTGTGTGTGTGTGTGTGTGTTGCATGCCAAGGTCGTGCTAAAATAAGAATGGAAGGAAAAACAGAACAAATAGAGATATCAATAGAGAGAATAGAGAGAAACAAACAAACAAACAAACAATAATAGAAACGGTAATCACAAAATCACAAAGGAAAGAAGGAAAAAAATGAAAAAAACTAAAAATACAAATACAATCCAGAAAGAAAGAAAGAAAGAAAGAAAGAGAAAGATAATAGTAATATCAGAACTGTAAGAAAATGAAAAAAGAAAATAGTAAAGAAAGAAAGAAAGGAAAAACAAGATGATAGAACAGATAGAAATGCAAAAGAAAACAAAATACAATTGTGCGTGTGTGTGAGAGAGAATGAAAGGTAGAATAGAATGGTGAGAGGAAGAAAAGAAGGAAGGGCAGATGAGACAGAGGATAAGATAAAAGAAAGGAAACACTGACAGTAAGTTAAGGCCTTGTAAAACAAGCCTATGAGATTTAGATTATATCAGAGCCTCGACAAGCATCAGCCAAAATGCGGCCTCGTCCTGATTCGGTGTGAAGGCTCTCTCGGTGTTCAGTGATGGAGGAAGAGGCAGAAAGCGGGACAGGGCCACTCCAATCAGATCCGATTAGATTTTATGGGTCTGAACCCGAGGCAATGCGCTCGAATAAAACAAAACAAAAACAACTCGGGTGAAAATGCAATACAGGTGATTTAGTCCACAAATCACAGCGGAGAAACACAATAAGTAGAACTCGATTTATGACATTAATATGAAAAAGGTGCGCTTTACCTGCAGGCTGCTGTATTTCAAATTCAAAGCACAGCGTGAATAAACATGATGTTCTGCGGCAGGATCGGCGGAGAAGCACACCTTTTCGTCTAAATGAATTACATCAGCAGTTTCTTGGGACTACAGAAAGTCGCTTATCCAACAGTTCACGTTGGGCGAAAACTAATTAAAGCTGCTTCAGAGAACAAAGGCAAGGCTTTTAGGAAAAATGCAATTAGAGTGCGGGTGAGTTGTTATCTGAGCAACTGAAAAGGTCAGAACATGTGACGGGTTTAACTCTGAGGCGACATACACGGAAGATTCACTGCAAGGCTTTAGGCATATTCTTCCCACACACCGTATAATTAAGCACTAATAACTCATTTCTCAGAACTAACTTGTGAAGTAAAAATGTTAGAAATCTGGCTGTTCTGTTGCACTCGTGAACTCCATTCCGTAGCCACTTTCTTCAAAGGTACCTGCGTCAATCGGTAGCAATTAGCAAAAAAGATAACACTGGCAGACATTTTAATGCTTACATAATATGTTGTAACTTTTAAGACACTTCATACGTGACATTTGTTTATATACGATCAGTATTTGGTTCATGATCATGCGTGGAAAATGATCCCAAAGGAGGGCAAATCAGTATCCTGGGTATCCAGGGCAAGCAGATTTCATGTCCGGCTTTCAGTTTTTTAATCATAGTTCCCAAGACAAATAGGTTCAGAAACCAGAAAAAGGAAAAAAAATAACTATTCCTTGTTGACTTTTGCAAAATTAATGTTTTCATTTGGGTTCCTGTGTGGTGCAATGGTAAATCCGCAAGTCCAGATTTGCAAGTTTGAATCCTGACGTCCAAGAAATCAAAGCTGGCTGTGCTCTGTGGGTGGGAGGGATGGCATACGCTCTCTCACCTGTCAATCACGTCGACTAAAGGCAACCTTGGGCATCTCTGAGCTCATGTGTGTGGAAGAGGGTAGATAGCACTTTCCACCCTGTGATTCAGCATGAGCGGCAGTGCAGTAGGAGGAAGCAGGTAGCAACCATATGATAGGGGAAAGCTGGCTGGTGGGTGAGAACTGGCCAAAACCAATTTAGGGATTTCTCTTTAGAGAGAAAGGGGGCTACATAGCCATCTACTGTAGGCGTTTTCAAATGATTGTGACCCAGAGACCACTATTCTACCTAAGAAGCAACTTGAGGATCACTGTTCTGGGGGAGTTGAGGTGCAAATCTGTATTTTATGCATACGCATGCGACGTCCAGCATTAGCAAAGCACAGACTACCACTCTAAATTTCACCTTGGTTTTTCTGAATTGTATATATTTGCATGAATTTGATTATTCACAAACAATAATTAATACATGGAAGTGTGTTTATAAGAGCAAAATAAAAAATAGTGATTCCAAAAATGAAACCACAGTACATTACTGAATGCATGGTCAGGGACCGACCACCTGTAATACCGTCATGGACCACCAGGGGGCCACGGACCACTGGTCGAAAACCCCTGATTTACTTTACTGGTTTGTAGCTCTAAGTCTGTATTAATGAATTTAACTAGCTCGCCATTCATTATTACATCAGCTTTCACTTTTTTTAGTCTTATCAAGTTAGTTTTTCAAGCCAAAAAAACATGGAACTGGGCAGAAAGGTGAAACGTCCACTTGCCAAATGGCCTCGCTAATTTGACGAATTTAGGATTTGCCCACCCCTGCAACAAATAGACCACTCTTCAGTTGACAATTAGTAAGTTATTCATATAACATAGCTACATAAGGTTAGCATGCTAGCTGGCTTATTTTTTATAGTGGGAGTGACTTTGGCAATCTAGAATCATGGTTATAACTTTTAACTGGCTAGACTGTCAGACTTTGTCCAACTCCAGGTTCAGTTAACAGAATGATGTTATTGTCTATACTGAGAGCAACAAATGCAATGCTACTCTCAAATTTGGCCAAAATAAATCTGTTAGAAGTGTAGCTGCCTTCCAAACCATCTTTTCCTTTCGAAGGGTTTGGCAGCAGTCTCAAGAAACATAGGAACCTGTCAAATGAGGCTCTTTTTGCGTGCTCCAAATAGTAGACAGTAGGAAAGCCAGCATTTAAAGTAGTGCTAAATATATTATGCCAATGACAATTTCATGCCCCAACCAATTTCACCATTGAGTACTACTGAGTACATAAGTCTCCGTGGATACCACTTATTTGTGATTATTATGTTTTAGCCTCATTAGCCCTCGGTGTATATGTACCTCAGCATTTACTGGTGAAGTCTTTACTGGCAAAGTCTTGTCTTTTTATCAGTGAATCAGAATTTCTGAGTAGTTTGTTACTGTTTTTGGCGTTATTTCTCCCTTCCCCGGGAGAGAGTATTTCCCCACCATCTCCAAAGAAGCAGTTCTCTAAATCCCGGACACAAAATGCTTGGAATGTCTTAAGTCAATGCAGCATAACTTATTCATTCATTTCAGTCATCTTCAGTAAGCACATTATCCCGGTCAGGGTTGCAGTGGAGAGCCTATCCCAAGAACACTGGGCGTGAGGCAGGAATATACCCTGAATGGTGTGTTTTGCAGGACACCATGGGCACACACATTCACACTTAGGGGGATTTTAGATGTTTTCTGGCGGTAAGAGGAAACCGGAATACCTGCGAGACTCACTGACCCACACTGACACAAGGAGCACATGCAAAACTCTGCACAGACAGAAACCCAAGCACAGGATTGACTCAGGGACCCTGAAGTTATGAGGAAGTATTGTTACACACTGTGCCTACGTTCAAGTCTGCGTGACTGTGGCATTAAATTATTTTACGTTTGAAGACCAGATTGCTATGGTTGTCATGTAGATGGTTAACAGATGATCTTACCTCGTGTACCAATGTCAAGTTGCCCCAGAAGATTAAACTGTGCTAGATGTTCTGCTAGCTCTGGAAGAACTTTTCAAAAGGCAAAAGGATAATAATGGAGGCGTTGATGGGTTTCCAGTTCAATTTTATTAAAATGTTCTGGACTTAGAGCTGACATGTCTAATGGAGGTACTGACTCTCCTGCCTCCATTGATGTAAAGAATTGGCTACCCGTTGCTCTTTTGACCATGGACTATAAAAGTGTCTCAAAATGAATTCACCAACCGACTGAAATGTCAAATGTTATATCCATTATGCTCATGGCCAGACCTTTTGTATTCATGAATGGGCAATTATGGGTAATCTGTTTTTGATTAGGGTGGTACAGTGACACAGTGGGTAGTGCTGTGACCTCACTACTCAGTGATACCTGGTTTCGTCCTGGGCTCCGGTTACCTTCTTTATAACTTGCCTGGGTTTCCCAAGGGTCCTCCAGTTTTCTCCCACCTCCCAGAACATTCCTGGTGTCCCATTCAAGTTTGGTTCAACTTCACACCTAGTGTTTCCAGTCCAGGATAGACAGGCTCTGGTTCCACCATGGCCCTAACTGAGATAAAGTTTTTACTGAAGATGAATGAATGATTTCTGATTAGAGATACTACAATCTTTCCAAACAATAGCTCAACAATTTCACTACACTAGCAAGAAGCCATTGATCTTGTTAGAGGGTGACCAGTTGGGTTAGGGTTGATGCTGTAGATAGTTTGAGCCTAAGCCTGGTTTACTGTATTTAAGGGTTTCTTCCTGGTTGTCCAGTAGTCCCACAACGCAAACATGTTGACAGCTGAACTGGCACGTCACTTCTAAATGGTGTGTAGTGTGATTGGCATGTCATCATGCACCCTGTCTTCCGAGGATAAACTTGGAACCCATCAGCAGCATGTAAAGGTGGAATGAACGGTGAATAAATGTATAGAATTGTTGACTGGATATGACGCTAACCACATGGATGAAAAAGAATGTTTTTGGCACGCGTCAACGTATCACACACGTATTCCCCGCTGCTACTGAACTTTTCTCGAGTTAGCAATGCACGTGTTTATGTGAGAAGTAATGAATTTATTTACTACATTTACGGCATTACCAAATGCCAACCCAACCTCATTACAATGTGGTTTTACTGATAATGCAAAAACAAATATATCGTTGTAATATTTTTTCCCTCCCTCTCTGTTTTTCTCTCTGTCTCCCTCTGCAGCCATGGACTCGGCCTCCTCTAAGGGCACCGTGTGTCCTGAGTCTGTGAATTCGTGTAATCCGTGTCTAGATGCTGCAAAGGCATGCAACCTGAACGCGGTGTGTAAGCGTCAGCGCTCGGCCTACGTCGCTGCGTGCAGCCGCTCTGCGCCCATCACGCTCTCGTCTGAGCCGTGCATCCGTAAACGCTGCCACCGGGCGCTGCGCCAGTTTTTTGAGCGCGTGCAGAATGATCTCAGCTACCCACTGCTCTTCTGCTCATGCAGGGACAAAGCCTGCGCTGAGAGACGACGCCAGACCATCGTACCCTCCTGCTCTTTTGAGGAAAAGGCAAAACCGAACTGTCTTGAGCTCCGCAGGATCTGTCGATCGGATGCACTCTGCAGGTATGGACTTATAGACACGTAAAGGCCAAAGATCATGATTTAGATAGGGCTAGGACTAAAAATAGACCAGTATGAAGCAGCTGTAATCTACACATCTACAAAACAAATGTTCTCTACTTCTTCAAACAGCACCAACACAACACCGTATATGAGCATTTTTTATAAGCCAACACGGCAACACGTGTCGAGCATTTTTTTCAGTGAAAGGAAGTAGCAAATAATGTGTTAAACAGTTAATCCTTTAAGCAAAACCTCAACAGTGCAGCTTATCATCCTGTATCGTTCTCGTAGGGTTCCTGTTGGCAGAAATCGATGATTGATATTGCACAAACTCGTTTAATCCTCACAGGCGATTAGCAACACTCAGAATAGCTGGTAAATTGAGTGGAGAATGTTAATTAGCCGGATCCTGTGAGCTAATAAGAAAATCAATCGGCTTTGTGTCAACTAAACAATTCCTTTCAGAGTCAGCAGTGACTCTTCAACATCGACCACTAGCAGCTTCCAAATACCAGATATCATTTTAGTCTCTTTATGATGTTGCTAAAAAGCACTAAGAATGTGAGTCTGAGCAGCACACCATGCAGGAGGACGCATTCCTGAGAATAGCTCACAGCGGTGTAAGCATCGTTTAGTCTGTTTGATTTGTGCAGGTCAGAACACAGCAACCGCACTCTCTCTCCTGTCTCTCTCGTCTGAGCAAGGTGGTCTCGGTCTGCTTCTCGGAGAACACTGAGAAATTTGCGAACTCGTCTGCAGGAAGTGGCCCTTGTTTTTGGGGTTACAGCATTTTTGTAGATGGAGATTTCAACTGCTTAGGTTGAACTGTATTTAGGGTAAAGTTACTGGTGACAGTATTTGCATATAAACACAGACAGTGTGGCGGCTAAAAGCTTAGCTTGAATAGCATTGTTGTCTAAAAGCAAATTTAATTGATGTACTATTGTGACACTCCATTTTGGACTTACTGGATGTGTTTTTCACTGTTGCTCTTTTGATGACTTGTAACGTAAGATACCTGATGGAAGCATGCAAACCTGTTAGGAATTAGCTTACAATGAGCAAAACACTTGCATTTACAAGTTTCTGTATCGCTGTAATGTGATGTGACCCAGAGAGAACGAGAGAGAGAGAGAGAGTGAGATGAGACAGTTTGTCCTCATAGTGTGGGATTTATAGGCGAAGGTCACTGTAAAGTTAAACCCCAGGTCTCAGTCTTGATAATCACCTTTAAACTGGAGGACATACAACCCCTCTCTCACACACACACACACACACACACACACACACACACACACACACACACACACACACACACACAGCTGCAGCGGCACACACTGTGGATTTACTATGGATTTTTAAAAAAATAATTACGTCCATGGAAACCAATTGTAAAGAGCAAATCCAAAACAGGCGGACAGTGGCCAAAAACAGGACAAACATACAAATTGGAGAAATAAAACTAACACTCATGCTCTATTAAATGAGACGACAATGCTGGTACATAGGCAGAATAAAAGATTAGGTAATCAGGGAAGTAGGGAACAAGGACGCAAGGAAGCAATTTCATTAGTAAACTAAGAAACTGCAAAATCAGTAAGCTAGGAAATCATCAAAGTAGGCATGCAGCTCACTAGGAAACTCAGGAATCAGTAAAGCAAAATAAGAATACTGTATAATTTGGAATCTAGACAATAAATATGGGAAAGCAGATGACACTAGGGAACTAGGCAGTTAGTAATCCAGGGGACAAGGAAACAAAATTAAGCAAACAGGAATACTGCAAATATAATTATGTAATTGAGTTTAGTGTGTTTAAATGGAGGCTAGGGTCAGTTATGCTAGCTACATGTTTCTGTGCTTGGGAATTTAGTTTTTTATTTCTATGTCAACTTGGAACATTTCTTCCATCATTGTATTTCTAACTAATGATTAATACATTTTCAGCCCTACGTACCTCTAATCCTGAATTTGACATACACTATACAGCCAAAAGTATGTGGACAGCTATGCGGTTCTTCCCTGAACTGTTGCCACAGAGTTGGAAGCACGCAATTGTGTTGAATGTCTTTGTATGATGTAGCATTACAATTTCCCTTCAATGGAACTAAGAGGATCAAACCTGTTCCTGCATGACAATGCCCCTGTGCACAAAGCAGCTCCATGAAGACATGGCTTGCCAAAGTTGGTGAAGGTGGAATAACTGAAGAGTCCTGCGCAGAGCCGTGACCTCAACCTTCGGGATGAACTGGAACACTGACTGCACCCCAGACCTCCTCACCCAACATCAGTGTCTGATCTCACAAATGCGCTTGTAGCTGAATGAACAAAAATCCCCACAGCCACGCTCTAAAATCTATTGGAAAGCCTTCCCACAAGAGTGGAGATTTTGTATAACAGTAAAGAGGGAATAAATCTGGAATGGGCTGCTCAAAAAAGCACACAAGTGTGATGGTCAGGTGTCCACATACTTTTGGCTATATACTATACAAGTTGGAGTGACAATTGTTTTCGACCTCAGTGCATTCGACACACGAAGTGAGGGGGAAAAAAGCATTTTATGTTAGCAACAAGCTGGCCAGCTGACTGCGATGAGCCAGCAAACAGTGATCTGTACAATCTGATTTAACAAGCTTATATGTGTGTATGTTGATTGAACTAAAGTAAATAGTTGTGTGTGTATATATATATATACATAGTGTCATTTAAAGATAAGACGTGCTACTATGTTTACTTTTGATGCTGTGTAGCCACGTTGATTTGACGTCACACCATAAATGGGAAAGAAATTCATAGTTACTCGTAGACTTCCGCAGGTCGACAAGTAGGAATTTCACGCTCAGTGGCGCTTTCTTTGTTTTTTCCTGGTCGGAAGCTACAACCTAAAATCGAACGCATCATAAGCCAAATGAGCCAATACACTCTGATTCGACTCAGCAAACTGATTAACAGCGTGTGAAAGCAAGTACTCCTCTTTGCTGAAGCCTTACACTAGGCAATTAGTGTAATTAAGTAGAGAACTAGGAAACAAAAATAGGAAACAATGAGCAAAGGAAACAAGGCCATCAGTGAACCAGTCAACAAAGAATCTTGGGTCAGTGAAGTTAACTAGGAAACTATTAACCAAGACGTGAACAAGGAGATGAGGAAAATAGAAACTAAGTAGTTAGATACCTTTAAAAAAGAGGAAAAGAAACTCAGGAATGTTGCGATTTTGAAAATCAGATGTCAGTAAAGGTAAACATTTATTCAAGCAATTTTCTCAACTCTTGCACTGATATCAGGTTGGGCAGATATATAGCAGGAAGTCATTATATTTTTGAACTGAAAGACAAGAAAATCACTAACAAAAGCAAAATGGATGTGTAGGCTGTGTAATATTCAGGCATAAAAACAGCTATTAAAATGTTCTAAGGTTGTTTCTATCAGGGATTTAAATCAGAAAAAAAACAATCTTAACAAATTGCACATAGAGAGGGGCAAAAACAGCTTTTTTAAATGTAATGTCTGAAAACATCAGGCGAAGGGTTTTTTTTTCCATCAAAACATCATTTGAAGTAGCAGACGTTGATTTCTCATGCTGTATTTTTGATGTCGTACCTGAACACGCGCCTTCGCCATCAATCATGCCGCATTTGTGATCAATCTGGAAAACAGACATAACTCGAGTTTTACTAAGAAAGCTACGGCCTCGACGGAGAACATTCCCAGGGTTCCATACGTTTGAGGTGATGTGATTCTTTCCCTCTTTAAAATTCGGTACATTTGTGTCTTAACTGTGTGGAGTCGGGGTGTAGTGAGATCTATGAGGCGTGACGTTCCTCTGAACCGTTAGTCTTCTCAAAGGACTCCGGGTTAAAAAGCTGGAGGTCGAAGCGTGGCAGGGAAACCTCGGGTTTTTCGTCAGATAAGCCGCTGTCATATCGTATTCTCATCACATCTGAGGGATTATAGAAGAGTGTGGTGGAGAAACAGCAAAGGTTTTAGAACCTGCAGATCTCTGTGGCTTAATCCTGTTGCGTTGGTGAACCATGTCGGGAATTAAAAGCAGCACGCACATGCGTTTTGATGTCAGATGTTCTACGGGAGCTAAAAAAAAACGTACCTTTGCATAAAAATAATCAGTATCTTTACATTTGTTGCTGATAGATTTAAACATATTTCAGGAATAAAAAAAAGGAGTGCAGTTTACTATAGTATTTCAAATATTCAATTTTCAGCAGAGTTGTAGTGCGTAAACTCGGTGTTAGGTTTATTAAGGGCTGTCCGGGAATCATAGCCAGAGGTACAAGCCGGAGTCAAACCACAAGCAGACAGACTCAACGCAGGACAAGCTGTAAACATAACTACCAGGCAGAGATCAGGAAGAAAGGCTTAACAATACCAAGCGTGGTAAGACTTCGCAAAGTTTCACAGACACAACAAGGTATAAGAACAACAAGCGTGCTAATTAGTTAATACTCCATCGACAAGACAAGGGTCAGAGACAGGACCAAAACAAAAACAAAGATAAACATGAGCACTTGCCACCATGGGAACCACAACATGAAGGCAGGCAGCGGCTGTGAGTCTTAACAATAGTACTAGTAAATTCCACATCTTACGGTATTATTTAGTAATCAAAAGAGGTCTTGTATGTTTTTATGGAAACACGGTTGCAGAAAATTGCACCATTCGCAAGAAGTGTGGTTTGTTGTGCTGCATCATCAACAGACATTCAGTGTGGATTAGCCGCAAATATTAAAGCTGTTCAATAGCTCTTTTTTCCCGAATCCATTTTTGCAAAAACTTCGGCCTGCCATTGTAATCTCTCTCCATGCGAACACACGGTATTTCTAGCCCATTGTCATGATAAATGTGTCATTTATTCTGTTTTGTGGAACTAACAATAATCGGACACTTCCTGCTTCATTTCATACACTGGCTCGTCTCAGTAGTTAAGCTTTAAAAGCTAAGCAGTGTATTACAGCGATGTGTAGGCGAACTGGAACGGCAAGGCCAGTTCTTTTGTTTTTGACAAAAGGCATTTGGGGTCGAGATCGAAAGATGAATACGAGACGATAAAATTTCAGCTTTCATATATCCAGATGTGTTAAACAGCTTAGAACATGGCAGCTTCGGTGGCAGACCATCCAACATTTAGGTGAGCAATAACGGAATACATCCAGTAACCCAGTGACATCACCAAACTGCTTCATTCTTCTCTTGGGATGCTTTTCCAGGTTTGACCACAGCTTCTTTTAGTTTGTTTTTTTGTTCGGGGGTTTGGATGTTGCTTTCCTTGGACATGTGGTTGTTAGCACACCAGTAACGTCTTTCTTTTTCAGGACAACCCAGATTGTAGTGTTGGCTCTACCTAATGGTTCTGCAATGGCTTTGATCAATTTTCATCCTTGTCTCAGCTTGCAAATCGTCTTGCTTTTGTCCCGTAGGCGGCTCTCTGGTCTTCATGTTGGTTTATCCTTTTTAACAACAAACGCAGTCTTCACGGGTGAAACCCAGAGCTCAACCCAAGAGTACACATTCAGAGCTATTTAATTATTTAAACATTCAGTCTAACAGGGCAACAAGAAACACCTGGCACTTGCATTTTCAAACACTATTGATTACTCCAGTGCTCTTGATTTTTTATTTTTTTTTTTTGTATTATTGACTTCAAGATAGAGGGGGAAAAGGTCGATGAGGTTACACTCTGTATGTCACAGCTGATATATTGCAAGTGATAACAGGAACCAACTTGTTTCTTGGATGTTTCACAATAATAAATGCAACTGTAAATGGATAAAAACACAACCGGCCATTTATTAATAAATAGAAATTGTGATTGTTGGTAAATTGTTGTTATATAAGAGGAATAAAATACATCCTGTTAGAGGAAAAAAGTGAACTTTGGGGTGTTACCAGTATCTCAGACCACGACGCTGATTATTTACATATAACAGTATGCCTTCCTGTGTTTTATTCCTTACTTATTTTGCATTTTAGCTGGTAATCAGATGCAATGCTGCCTTGTATCCTGTGTGTATTGTTCTAAGCTAAACTGATAGAAACACTAGCTATGGTCAGTCTTCATAGTGCTTCAAATATTTGGCCCTGGTTCCTTCCCCCCCCAGAATGTAACTCCTCTATTGTGAGAGGACATGTCCGCTGATACCATGCCAGGATGCGATGGGTACCATCTGCTCCAATACCCATAGCTATAGCTCTCAAATTAGGAATATAAAGTGGGCCGAAACCCTGCTGATGGATAAGAGGCATACAGTCACATCCAGAAATCTGAGACCAAACAAAAATAATACAGAATTCTCCACAGTCGTTCCATATTTTTAAAAACTGTGATGAATCCATCATCCAGTCCATTGATTAACACCTGATACTGACTCCTGCAGTACATTCCCTTGTGTGTTAGTCTCTGTTATCATCTCTGCTGCTTTTAGTCAATAAAAACACAATGTATTGGATATATAATAGTGAGAAGACGGGTGTCTTTATAGTATAAGTGTTAGAGTCAGGTGTGTTAGAAACACAGTCAGCTGAGAAATGAATATAATCAAGACTTTTGTTCAGTACTCTCATTTCACCTAACGTTTCCAGTTGAACTTTATGATTTATTCTGTACTGTCCCTATGAATCATTTCCCTATGATGGGTAAAGGCTAAAAGACAGAAGGTAACTTTACTTAGATGCTCTTCGATGGCAATAATAATAATAGTAATAGTAATAATAATAATAATAATAATAATGAGCACTAAATCTCATGTCATTTGAGGGGCATTAGAGCATTTGTTTACAGCTTGTGGCTCTGCGCAGAGAGACCGGCCTGTCCTCGGTTTTTATGCGTCGCAGATTCTTTTGTCATAATTGAATGATTAGTTCTATTTGTCTTAATTCATCTGTTTGTGTCGGATTGTTTACATAATTTTCATATTCTTTAGTTAATCTCAATAATATAAAATGACTGGTTTTCACAAAATGTTCTCGATGGTATCCTCAGTCCCCGTCCTGGAGAACCACAATGAGGATGTGTTTTTGATAACGATTCAGTCACGCTGGATAAGGGCATCTGCTAAGTGGTGTAAACGTAACAACAATAAGCAATTTAAACTCAACAGAATAATCACGGTATAAAATGCAGTCATCCATGTAAATTGTAATATGAAGTTGACCAAGTGGAGGTTTACATTAGATAAGCTACAAATGCGTAAACGTACACACACTCAATAGCCCGAGGAGGATACAAACCTTTTTTTTTTAATTTCCAGTATTGTCATGAATAGCAAATTTCTTGTCTAAATGCAAGAAATACAAGAAGCTTAAGCGTTAGACAGTTAGACTGAATGCTGAAGGATAGATAGATAGACAGACAGACATACAGACAGCATTAAAAATCAGTAAACTATTTTTTTTCCCCTCAGGCTGTACTAGGAATCACAAATAAAGAGTAATAAATGGGTGGAGGATCAATAGGATCAGGTGTGTTTCTGAACTCAGTCTGACCTTCCCATCAGACACCCTGAGTGCTTATGAACCTACACACAGCACATCTGAGAGAGGAGCGGGGGGGGGGGAGAGCAAAGAAATAGAAAAACAACATAACGTCGCTTCATTAATTTAGCGGTGAAGTAAGCAGGAACAAAGCACTGGATACGGCCGAGAGCAAAACTGCTATTAAAGCCATTTGTTATCTCACTCCTCTGAAGCCTGTTGGTATATTCCTGAAACAAATGAACACAGATCCAGCACATTAGTTACAGGATAAACGCCGA
>JAQQZX010000009.1:17772952-17800465 GCA_030068355.1 Notoglanidium maculatum
CACTGAGAGTGACTGAGAGACGAGCCACACCTCCTTCACCGGGACTGACTGAGACACAAGCCACGCCTCCTTCACTGGGACTGACCGAGACACAAGCCACGCCTCCTTCACTGAGAGTGACTGAGAGACGAGCCACACCTCCTTCACCGGGACTGACTGAGACACAAGCCACGCCTCCTTCACTGAGAGTGACTGAGAGACGAGCCACACCTCCTTCACCATGATTGACAGAGACACAAGCCACTCCTCCTTCACTGGGACTGACAAAGAAGCCATTAAAAAATTTTAATGAATCTTTTAAAAGCAGATTCGTAACAAGCTGAAATCACTCAACATCGTGGCCGGTATTCTGCTCTGAGAGGTTAATCAAAACAACCAAATGCTAACAATCTTTGATACTCACTCTGTGATGAACTCACGATTCTACTAAACAAGAAATGAAACTGCTGATAGCTGAAAATAAGCAAAACAGGTAAAAAAAAAAAAAAACACGCTTATGAACTCAAACATTATATATATTATGTATGTATTATGTATATTAAGATTGTCACAAAAAGATATCATTAGTTGCTCTGCCTGACTTAGCTGACTAAATGTTAGCTAACTAAGCAGCTGGGTTATATAGCTTATATAAGCTTTAGGCTTATACTGTGTTTGCGTGAGAATGGTTTTAAACTCAAATAATGGGAAGCTTTTTCCATTCTCCTGAATCCTCCCACATGACATTAATGCAGTATTAGCTGTTAGCACTAATGTATTGGACATCCTAAGGGTAGCTAGCTAACAATTAATACACAATCTGGGCTAGTTTTAGGCTAAAAAAAAACAAAATATATGTGAGAAAAGAACTACAAAAAATTAAAAGGAAGTGAAAATGGGAGTTATAATGCCCATCCTTTTGGAGAGCAGGATAGTAGGGTAGAATTCAATTTCGTGTGAAAATTTTTTTATTAGCATTTCATGACAGAAAATAAAAAGAAAGACCTTGGTGACATGCTCTGATGTTTATTCACAGTCACATAGGCAAGATGGAAGAAAACAGGACTCTCCATACAGCACTCCAAACGCAGCCACAGATGAGTTTTGAGTGTGAGCAGTACTTGAATATGTTCCAGTCACTTCAGTGAAATTAGCAGTGCATTTCTGCGATCAGTCTGCCATGCTTCAGCTGTGTGAAAAGCACAAGGTAATAATCCAGAAAGCCTTCAGAAAGCGGCGACTTTCCGAGCCACCATTTGGTCCGTAATAGAGGAATTTTTTGATGGCATGTTGGTGCCAGAGAGATGAAGTGCAAAACCAAGTACAACATGCATTTTCATTTCAGTATTGCCAAAAAAATAAAGATGACCCTTTCTCTTATCAGGTGGACGAGAAACATTCCAGCCATACACACACACACACACACACACACACACACACACACACCATACAGTGTTCATGTTTGTACAGGCATGCAATAAATGGGGACTTTTTCAAAATATTATTATTACTATTATGTTTATAACCTTCTAGTCTCAGTCTGGGACTCTGCATCATGGACTGTATAAAAAATGGACTTTGCTCTCCCATTCACTTTCAGTCCATAGAAATGAAGCCAAAATACCTCTGCTATGTTGTCAAATTTGCAGCCAGAGTCTGCGAAGTAAGGACGTTCTCCATCTTGAGTTTGCGTTCACGTTCTCAAATTCTCTTTATTACGTCTATCCAGAGAGCTGAAATAGTTTCAGCTGGAGATATTTCTGTTGTACCGATGCGTCTACGAAGGACATTTATCACATGATCTGGAAACTCGCTCTCAGATAGAAGTGACTAACACGGAATGAGCCGGCAGTGAGCTCATCAGGGTGAATTAAAAACTCATTATCTGGGACACAAGGTTATTCCATTCAAACTGTAAACTAACTATTTATAAAATCCATACTAATGTTATTTTTAGTGTAAGCGTTTACTGATGAACAAATAGCTTTCGATAGCTGTTTTTTGAGGCTAAACGGCTAGGTAGCTAGCACGATTACGCGAACCTTTTCCTATGAAAGCTGTCGATGTTTCAAACGTTATAACAGAAATGGCTGACAGTTTTCCTGCATATGTCCAGAAACGTTCAAGTAAGTAGGTATATGACGGTAAATTGTGTGTCAGTCAAATTGTGTGTAGCCACGCCTTCTAATTTTATAGTAAAATAACACTTTTTAAAATCTAATTTCAGGGGGAAAATAAAAATGTGCAGATATTAGCAAAGGAAAACCTGACTGTTGGCATTAGACACTATACATGAAAAGTTTAGAGGAGAAAAGTGACATGGAAAATAGGTTGTTTTGTCATGGACACGTGGTACATGGGAATGGGCGGGGCTAAAAACTGTACTGCAGCCAGCCAGCAGGGGCGCTAGACCTGTGGTGGCTTGACTTTTTCAAAATGATGCATTTTTTTATACAGTTGATTCAGTACTTACAGTGTTCTTTGATTTCTGTGGCTGGAAATCTTTACACTTTTCTGGACTTTTCAAGACTTGGTTATGTCAAAGCATGCATTTGTAATATGAGAAGCTCTGATTTTCTTAAACAAATCTACATCACAGATGTCCTCACAGATATGTAAGGAGTAAAATACAACAGGGCGTGCCGTTATAGGAAAATAATCAAATGCCGACGCAACCTGACATGAAGCGGATCCGCTATTAGCACCCTGCCGTTGATTAGCGTTGATAAGAAGTTTTAGTTAAATAAAGGTGACCTGTAAAAGCAATTATAAATATTTTCATACTTTCCAAGTTACTAACAAAAGAACTGTTCTATAATATTACGAAATATTAGCGCCTACTATTGTTTTGAAGGTTAGCATCCTGTTCATGAATGCATTTCCCCCCCAATTCTCATTTAAAAAGATATTATCAGTGAATTCCTGTAAATCTCATTCAAGTCTGTGGAATGTTAATAAATATATTTAAAAACTTTTTAACATTCAGACCCTTATGAAAAATGAACGATGTTGCCGTTTACAGTGATTCTGGGATGAATGAAAAAAGAAAAACCTGTAAATGTTAGTATTGTAACTGAACAGAATGATGATGTAGATAAAATCCAGAGCATATTGCTGGGACGAGTAAAAACGCGCACGCGGTTAAACAGGGAACGGTCGGGCGACAATGAAAATGAGAAATTTGTCTCCGTTTGATTTTTTGCATCACTACGAGATCAGCGAGGACAGATGTGAGCCGCATCTACAATAAATAAATATTGCAGAAAATAAATCTCGCCCATATAACTTCATCTGCAGTGGACTGAGATCTGAGCGAGAGAGGTATCAATTCTGTAATATAATTCATGATGTGCAAAATTGCATTGGATGATGATTTATTGGAGACAGGTGTTATGTTTATATCGAGCCACAGAGGAAGAACGGATTTATCTTAATCCGGCTCCTGTTTACTCAAATGTGTTCCTCAGATGTGTTGACATTTATTTATCTGTGTACTGCTTCTTTTTTTGGATTAGATCCAGATTGGCAGACTTCCACATGAACTGCCAGACGACTCCGCACTCGATAACGAGCTGTCCTAACGACAACTACCATGGCTGTCTGGTGTCCTACGTCGGGCTTATAGGTAAGCGATTAGACACACATGCTCACCATGAAGATATATGTAAGCTGTATATCAGCAGAACTATAAAAGCTGTGTACAAAGATAAGCAAAGCGCAGATCTATAGGGATAAACAGTGAATGAAATTAAATGGAATTCCATTTTAAAAAAACCCAATATACCCACGTGACTATGTCATCTTAGTGAGCATGCTTATGTTTTATGTAATACTTTTTTTTTTCTTTTAAAACAGTTTATAGAGATCATTTATAGAGTTTTACTGGCTGGCTGAAAGTTATGCTGAAGGAAAACATAAAAAAATACTGTAACCTGTCAGCAATCTGTATTAAAAACACAAGAGCTATGTTCGTTAACACTTGGGGACATGCAGTTATAGGAAAATAATCAATGACAGGATGGTGTGATACAGCTCGATGCAAAGGATAGTAACCGTCACCTCCTTGATGTTGATGTTATTTTCCAAGAACGGTGCACGCTGAAGTGTTTCCTTTTATACAAGAGCAATTTGCTAGCACCAACATTTTGCATATTTGTAAAGAACAATACAAGACACTTTTTAACTGCTGTCATTCGTAGTTACAGTTCTAGTTACGATCAACAAAACAAGTTCCTGTTGTTAAGTCAAGTGGGTTTGTATTGTCATTCCTCTATGTAGCTTGTGTACTTCGGAACAAAATGTCATTTCTGCAGGACCGGGACAGTACACAAGACTAAAATAAAGTGCAAATACACAACTGTGTGAGACGAGTGCAGGATGACATGAGCAGCAATAAGTATAGCTGTATCAGTTGTGTGTGCGAAAAGCAGCTGATACCCGATAACACACCGTACTATTAATTACTCTGTGACATTTGACCCTGACAGGATCAGATGTGACCCCAAACTATATGGATGCCAACCATGCCAACATCACCATATCGCCATGGTGCAGTTGCCGTGGCAGCAGTAACCAGGAGACAGAGTGTGAAGCTTTTCTGCGTGACTTCAGAGAGAACGCATGTCTAAGTGAGTGGCTTTAACAAGACATGCAGCCTCGGTTAATAACGCACTAATGAGAGAGAAAAAAATCACCTCTCATATTTTCAGACTCTGTGTTCAAAATTCTCACTGGACTGCTGTCTCTCTGTCGTGTGTCCATGTAGGAAACGCAATCCAGGCGTTTGGTTACGGAGCGGACGGCGGTTTCCTTCCGTTCACCGAATCTCATTCTGTCGTCCCGTCTGAAAAACCCAACCTTCATCCTGCCATTATCACTAAACCCAACATCATCAACAATGACGTCAAATCAGACGACAATCCATGTTTTCTCTCCACGTGCGCTAATCTTAAGGTACGTCCCACACACACACACACACACACACACGTCTAACACCGAGACGAACCCAGTGTTCACTTCTTTGAGAAATCAGTGTATGATGCTGAAATCTACCTGAAGTTCACGCTTGCTGGCTTTTTGTCGAATTCTTGATGCCATTCATTCAAACAGTGAAGGAATAACAGTCCTGGTCTTTACCTCGCTATTTTCGGAACCACTACATTCTCACTGAAACAGCATCACTCCAAGACCCCACATAAGTGGCTGAGCAAAACTGTGTGATTCTGTTTCAGAGGGAATGTAGTGGTTCAGTGAACAGCTTTTTGAGCGACAGGCAACATTACTGAACTAGCAGGGGTTAAGTCTGACGTGAGAAGTTTGTCTGCCTGCCAGGGAGCCCTTAGCCCACGACTCTGTGCCTGAGCTGGATTCCACTCAGAGTGAAAATGAAGAGAGTTCAAGTGTGTAGTTGTCTGTTATATGATTTGTTCTGTCATTACCGATATGGTGTAACTAGTATACGCTAATATAAAAATTGGATAGGGTATAACAGCTTAAAACTAACATTAGAAGTAGTTGCTGCTGCTGTGTACTGGTTCACGAGTATAGGTGAGTAAAGTAGAGTGTACCGAGGTCGGCCATGATAATCAGGCTTCCTGGCTCCCACAGTCCGGTTCTCCAAAAAATGTAATCGATTGAATAAACAAAGTCTCTGAATTTGGGTCTTTTAAAACAATTGATTTGAAAAAAATTGTCATTTTTGAACTTGTGTCTATTGAACCAGAACTAGAGATCCAGAGTCGACCAAATTGCCCGAATTTTACGGCAACTATCTCACGTATCGTAGATCACAGCGATCTCATTAGAAAGCAATTTTAACTATTGGAACTAGGCATGTAACGATTCACTCAATTTAGGATTTGATTCAATTCATCACACTGGGTTCACGATTCGATTTTTGCCACGATATTTAAAAAAAAAAAAAAAAAAAAAGATTTAAAGAAAATTTGATTGCAAAAAAAAGCAACATTTATTTTCCTATTCTTTATCATCTTTTTGTTCCATTTAAAATATATACTTCTGTTTTATTTTCTTAATAATCAACAATAGTTATTTACAAACATTTGTAAAGCTTTTTTTCTTTAGATTCCAGCGGTCTATAGAAAGAAAGCTGCCTTGTTGAATTTGTTTGTAAAGTTAATTGCACAAAAGCTCATTCCCATTTTAGAGGTGTTTTTTGTGTGTGTTTTTGCGGCATTATGTATTATATATACTGTATTTATATTGTTACACGGTTTAGTAATGCAGCAGTGACTCCACAAAAAACATAATCTCACTTTCTCTCTATCCATCTCTTTTCTCTCTCTACCTTTTATCGCTGGGATTCTACCTCACTTGTAAGGATGCTTTCACACTTAGTACTTTTACAGAGTCTGAATCAGAGCAGAATTTCTTCCGGTTTGTTTGCAGTTTGGTTTGGTTTGGTTTCACACTGCACAGAATTATACAAACCAAAAGAGAAAAGAATAGCTTGTAGGGCTGAAAATGAACTCATTAGAAACTCTTTCATACAGCCAATGGCAATATTTAAGGAAAATTTGGTGCTTGTAGAAATCACAAAACTCAGTATTCAGAACACATGGCATTTCTTCATCGCTGCAGCTACTGTTTGTCCTTCGGCTCAGTTTGCGTCTCCACCTCTGTTGAGCAGCTCACATCGAAAACCCCAAAATAGAGAGGATGCTCGGATTACTTCCTGAGTCAAATCTCTTTCTCACTGTAATTAAACTGCACTAAAGTTACCACTGAAGTAGTGTGAGACCACCTCGCTGACACGATTCTCAGACTGCCGTGTTCTCACCTGCCTAAAGTACTGCACCAAGGGTTCTAAGCACGGCATATGTGAAAACACCCTGAGTGGTTTTTAGTTAAAAGCATCTATCAGATGAATAAATTAGGGCTTGTTAATGCTTTAATTACACGTTCGAGCACTTTTACTACCACATTTTGGATTTCATTAACACGTTTTCCCAATTCCTTCTCCGCAAATAATCTTAGCAATTGGAAATATCTTGAATTTAGTCAGATTTAATTAGTATCTCTTATTATAAACCAACTATATTATACTTACTTCTAGACATTAGTATTAAGTTCAAGCTTCAAGCAGTGATTTCTATCACTGGTTGGTCTTTTTTTTTTTTTTCATTATAAGCATTAATGTCCAGAACTAAGAAAAGTTATCTGCCGGTAGAATTAAAAAGTGTAGCTAAAAATGAGTAAAAGTATGTAATGTCGGGCTGAGTAATATCATATTAGATTTATAGTCATCTGTAAATATGAATTATTAGATCCCATATTCAAGATATCCTCGTATGTAAGACATTTTTTTCGCAGTGTTGATGATTTTTAGTTCCTAGGCAAGCTGCACATGCTTTAAGAATCGTATCTTTATCCAGTTCGAACTTAAGGTAATGATAATGTTATTAGCCTCAATGAATGTTATAAATCATATTCCAGTTATGGAATGAATATATACTGTACTTAACACTGCATGCTGCATAGAGAATTCTTTTCTAAAGTCTAATTCAAAATCCTTCATAAAAGTTATCCAAGTAACTTCAGAGAATGTGATGACTTTGGTCTCTTCCACTTCTGATCCAGCATTCGCGTCCAGATTATTATAACCGAGATGGACTTTTGATCTAGACTGGCACCAGATTGCAATAAACTCAAACATATGCTCCTTTCTCGAGCATGGAAAGTAATTTACTGGCATTTTTAGGGCCCTTCAGCACAGATGTGTGGCTTTGTTTCCTCTCCATCACACGCTGAGGATCTGAGTGTTGGGTATTTATTAGTTTCTGCTTGGGTGTGTGCCAGTATTCTGTTTTCAGCACGGTAATTGCCGGACTTGTTATCACAGTTTACAATACTATGATGATATCAAACGTTACCCAGGTGTGTTTGCCGTGTTTTTGAAAATGACGGGAGTGTAATGTATAAGGCGGACATGTATTCTGAACTTAAGGCTACGCGTTCGCTCAGTGCATATCAATGAAGCCATCACTGCAGTGGTGAAACCTTCCTGCATGACAGTTTGTTGATTTCTAAAGATCTTTTCATTTTACAGTCTGACAGAAAAAATGCAAATTCTTTGTTTTCTAATGCACAGATTGCAGCCTTTAACTGTAAAATAAATTCCACGGCTTCTAGGTACAGATTTATTATATGGACATTATGCAAATGCATACAATAATATTCGGTTTATTTATTTATTAGAGCTATCGAGCTTTTTATTCCTGATCTTTCCACCGACATCACATTAGATCCGAATGGCATTATTTCCAGGCCGCCTTGTTTTGTGTTATTAAGGTTTGGATTAAACCCAATTCGACTGACCTATCACGTAGGATTATAATTATGAGAATATAATAATAAATATAATCATGTTGGTGAGGGTGGGTTGTGATTTCCATCAATGTAACTAAATTTATTCTGTGGGTTTCAGTACACAACAAAGACAGCTCAGGCCTTATAGTATGCAATTTGAAACTAAATATTGTCCATCCTGCTATATCATCTATCCACCAGAGACACGTGGAAGCTGGAGACAATCCCTTACAGATAAAACATCCAACTCAACTCCGAGTTCAGAACGTGACGTCAAATCAACATGCACTTTATTCTTTAATTGACTTGGTAGTATTCGTTTTAGTTCAATCAACATACAGACATTCGGTTATTAAATCTATAACACTGACTACACAGTTCACGGTTTTGAGGAGGAAACTATACATCGCTCATTACAGTTACCAGGCTAGCTTGCCATCTACCTTATGTATACATATACACACACAATGACATATTTTTAACCCATTTATGTAGATCATCCACTGTATATGTCCCTGTTCGTTTCTATAGGAACAATAACATTTCAGCAAGTACATTAATATAAACCAGTGAATTGCGACTCCTTTTAGAGGTGCTCTTATAGAAAATTAATCAATACCTCCTGGCCAATCAGAATCGAGAATTGAGCCGTTATGTGATTTGACGCAATGCAATTTAAAACTAATAATTAAAAAAAGAAATACAGAAACATGTACAAAATGTTTCATTTGTATTCTTTTAATGGCAATCTGAGGATCTAAGTGTGTATCTCAGAGTGTTTTGATTGCTTCTCACACTGAGCGAACACACACACGCACGCACGCACACACTTTTCATATGGCAAGGAAATCGTGACATATAATGTACATTTTTATTACGAGCTGAACTGTTCTGAAGGTAATCTCTGAACAGCAGGGAAACGGTGCTGTAACACCACACTGGCACTTGGGTATATTTTAACCCGAATATTGACGACTGCATTTCACATTCTTTTTACCTTATTCATGAGTGCCTCCGTCCCCAGAGAACATCTTTTACCTGTCTGAAAATGGATTTAGATGCGCAAACATGAATGTTTTAAATATTATAAAACCATCATGTCCTTGCCGGCTCTCCCTTGTGGCTGCGTGTCATTCTGTAAAAGGAAATGGGTGCAGGATCATCATCGTAACACGAGTGAATGATGAAGCTATAAATATAATAGTCTGTGTGACAAAGAGGAAGAGGCATTTCCCATATGCAGTTAATAGATACAAAATATGCTGTACTATGGATATGAATTTCACCACATGCAGAATTACATAAATGTCTTTTCTAACCTTTAGAGGAGGGAAGTGATTTTTTTTTTATGCTGCAAAAACAGGAACTAATTAAACCTTGATATTTATCAGCCCTTTTTATCGATCTTTTTTCACTTCAGCATGTAATATTTTTTTATGTAGCTTGTAATATATCACTGCCGAGGTCTCCAATTTGATTGGTCAGAAGATTGAGATGCATTTTTCCATAACAGCAGTTCTGACTGCAAGACAGCTTTATATGAATGCACTCGTTTTATGACTGCATCGTCTCTATAGTAACAGGTCATTCACAGGAACCTCTATGGTTCCTAATGATAAATTAAAACATTTTGCGTTTCCTGTTAACATGACATGTTAAAGCCATGTGTTTTTTGGTCCCATTAACTTCAGGAGAAAGAAAAATAAAGCCAGGCTGGTGAGGAGACGACTGTTTATAGCTGATTTAACGCAAGTGATGGTATGAATTTGTCTTATGTAAGTGCAAACAAGTACAATGAGGCGATCTTTAATAGATACAAATATATTAAAAGAAAATAATCCAATTTGGAATGTTCATTTAGTAATAATATTATTATTATAATAGAATATATTTAATAATGTAGATTTTCTGATTGTTTTGCAGAACACACAGTCATGTGGTTTCTCAATGTGGCGGAATGTCTGTGTTAGAGGGCTATGCTAAGCGCTAATTACATTCATTTAACTATTCAGAATCTTTTTTTTTTTTTTAAGCAAATTTCCACCACATCTGAGAGAAACGTTGACATTCCGAATGATTTTGTAACTTTTCTGTTATCACTGTGCGTTTAAATCATAAATCAGACTTATTGGAGACCTGCCAGCTTAGCATATTATTAGCTACCGAATTTGCCTCAGTCGGTTGCCTAGCAACAAAGTTCTCATTATGTTAAACAGATATAAAAGCAGAATATGGTTAGGGGGAAAGCTGGGATTTAAAGGTTTTAATTATTTTCTATTGTATGTTCAATTTGCCAACATGTTCACGGTCATCTCATTTAACACGTTTTTTTTTTTTTTTTCCAGAATGTTCTTTTGGTGGCCAGTGATTTATTTTCACAGTAATTGGATATACAGGGGGAAAAAACTCTTTGTACTAATTATATTCCCTCTGATAAGTGTTTAATGATTTACACAATGCTAATGTAACACAGCTAATTCAGTGAGCCTGAGAGGCAGGTGTGTGTGATTATGGCTTTAATAAAACCCGACAGTTCTGTTTTACTAAATTTCGACAGACATTTAGTCAAAATGCTGAGGGTGTGAAGCCGTCAAACCTGGCAACCCGCCAAATAGGAATATGCTGGGCATAAAAACTCTATGTGACGTTCTACAAACTCTGATATCATGATCAGGGTTCCTTTAGCTGGTGGCCCTCGATTTTCAACACTACATCAGAAAACCATTAATTTACCCTTAACAAAATCAGTTAATCCATCTCAGGCAGCGATCTCAAGGTTCCTTTGCTGACATTGGTAGTATTTTGCTCTTAAATGAGAAACACGGTTGAGTTTTTTCAGTGGTTAACTGGCATCCATGCTGGTGGCATAATTGTTTTTTAACTAATAATTTACTTTTTTTTAATTAATAATTTACTGATTGCACTTCAGTGTGGTCTCATTAGTCAATATTATAGTATCATTAAATCATGATCGTCAGGAAATTTGTACAATTCAGTTTGAACATGTGACTTTGTGTTGTGTACAATTCCAAATATGTCATGGGGGTGAGTGTGCTCAGGAAACAGGGCTGAATGATCGACTGAAATGTACATTTTTCATTATACCGTACATTTTACATTATAACCTTTAACGGATGTTTTGTGGATAAGGCATGCGATGTTAAATGGATTCACATATTTGTTTTAAAAAAGAGGTATTTTAATCATTAAATTCCAAGGTAAAGTGTGAGTACACTAGGTAATTACGAAGTGCTATAGATTTTGAACGTTTTGAAAGATAGGTTGTTAGGAAGGACACGGAGTTTTAAATGTCCATTACCTTTACTTTGCACACATATGCTATCAATATTGTGCAATTGCCTGCATGTAACAGTGGTTTACATCATACATGAGATACAAATGACATTTCAGAGAAAATGACTTGGCTAATTATGTGCTGTAGAAGAACAGTGTTTCTCAAACGTCCAGAGGAGTTTCATTGGCTGCACTAATAATATAGCACATAAAAAGGAGTGTATTAACGGAGTCCATATCATTCAAATTACCTCAGAAGTGAGAAGTCAAAACTCTTAATTATGTCATTTTAGACCTCTGGGTGTTTGAGCTACAAACTGGGGAGAAAGAGACATGGACGAATAACTAATTTCGTACTAACTAATAACGAAATAACGAAAACTACGACTAAATCTCGACTAAAACAAAACAAAAAGACTAAAATGTGCCTAAACTTTACAATTTTCAGTGTTTTTGTCAAAGTTAACACCGGTTTGTTTATTGTCGATGCTGTGAGCAGCCACATCACTTGCTGAACTCGAGGATGAGGAGGGTTGATATTCTTTTGGATTTTTTTTTTTTTTTTGGTCAGAAATGACGAGTTACAACGTTTAGTTGAATGCAGGATTAGTCATTAAGACATAGGAGCAGTTAGGACTATGTGTTAGGAGTGTCCATTTGTTACAGCTTGGATATTTCGATAGATTTCAATTTCATGCGAAGATTTCTCACACACTTCGTCTCGGTCTTCAATAGCAAATTCTAAACTTAAGAATATATTAAGGATGGAATAAGAATGGCTGATGTGATATAGATAGTTTCTGTGTTTCGCTTTTCATGCGATGCAGTTTTGATGGATGTTTAGCGGAGCTTTTATCTTCTGCAATCATATTTTCCTGTGTCTGTGTCTCCCAGGACGGTGCAGAGAAGTGTTCTCCCTCCAGCAGTTTTGAATGTGCAGATGAGGTAAGACGTCAAGCGTAGGGAATTTCAGCTCATTTCCAGCTGCACAACTTTGATTACCTTGGGTGTGTTGGGAGCCGGGCAAAACGCAAACTCCGGGGTGAAGAGCCGAGTGACTGAAGAGCGATACGCAAAAAAAAGCACATGACCGTGTACTTGACACTGTCCTGTCCCATTGACTCAGGCTGTCCCTTTAGATCTGACAGCAATACATCTGCCATATTTAGTATATTATCCTTTCTGTGCAGCTCGGTGATGATTGATATAAACAGTGGTGATGAAAGGAATCCCACAAGTCTCTTGTCCATGCTCAGGATTTCTCCTGATGGCAAGTACGGTGTCCTGGTGGCAGTGAAAATAAGATATTTAGCACGTTTTTACTCAAAGATTTATTCGTTTAGCTCTTTCAAACTCTCGATCACATCAGCGCGCTAATTCAGACGACAGACCAGTTCGAGCAATAAAAACATCCTCAAATTCAATCTGAAGGCAGGAAATGTTCACAAATTGCAGATTAAAACATGAAATTCAGGTTGTCATTGTTTGTTTTTTTTACATTGACTCAGCCTCATTCATCCGTCTTTGATATTTTGAGAAAGAAACGCTGCCTTTCGGGTACTTTTTCTTAAAGAAACACTTACACAAGAAGAACACAAGCGTTTCTTCCGTTCTTGTTCCAAGCGTTACTGCATTCTCAAATCCGATTGGTGCTGATTAAGTTTCTAAAATAGCAGCTGTGGCCGGATGTAATTCACATCACAGTTTTTTTTTTATTCACGATGCAAGAACTTTGTCGTGTGCCCAAGGTTTCTTAGTTTGCACACTTCCACTTGTGCTGCAGCAGCAAATAATAAAGAATTGAGTGTATAGAAGGACAACCCAGTATCAAGAAATAAAATAAAACAGAAAAATAGACATGTGAAAATGTTAAGCGTAAATAACGGCGGTCGTTATGTGTACATGTATTCTTATCTATTTGGTGCTCAAAATATTCATATCCGTTTTTATATTCGGATTAAAACTGGAAGAAGGCGTGGTCTTTCTGTCTTCTATCTAACTAGACTGAGTAAGCACGCTAACTTCAAAACAATGATGCTTTACCAAAATTGAGAAACAGTTATTTAGGCTGCAGTTTACAACAGCTATCGAACACAATTTGATCAGATTTACTTCAGCTTTTGGCTTTGTTACATTCATTAAAGATGAGGATCATTTCCTGGACACGTTCATAGAATCTACTGTAAAGCTGGGACTCTCTGGAACGCTGCTGCGGGTCCAAATGGGACGCTTTGAGCAGCAATTCATGACAATGCCTTTATAATATTCGAAAAAAGTTTTTCTTTCAGTAATGGCGAGAATGATGAAAAACGTGTGCAATGAATTTACAAGTTTTAGAATAGTTTTCAAAGTAATTAAATGATTAGTTTCTGCAGAGCCAGCGGAGATATGCTGCTCCGTTCACAGCACGAGGTCTGTGCGAGCTGTAAAGAGCAGTGGCTCAAAAAAAAATGACAGCAGCTTTCTTTTTTCGTTAGTTTGCACAGAAATATGGTGGAAATATAGTTTTATTTTGGAGCTCATTAAGGCAGGGTTTAAGTGGAGCTCAAACCAAAAGAAAATCTCTCAGATTATACTCGATATGACCAAACGTTTATGGCCACCTGACCATCATACTCATATGTCCTTGTTGAATATCTCACTCCAGATTTATTCCCCCTTTCCTGTTGTAATAAGCTCCACTCTTCTGGGAAGGCTTTCCACTGGGTTTTGGAGTGTATTTGTGTTCATTCAGCTACAAGAGTATTAGTGAGCTCAGGCACTGATGTTGGGTGAGGAGGTCCGGGGTGCAGTCGGTGTTCCAGTTCATCCCAAAGGTGTTCAGTGGGGTTGAGGTCACGGCTCTGTTCAGGACTCTCCAGTTCTTCCACTCCAACCTTCTCAAACCACGTCTTCCTGGAGCTGGCTTTGTGCACAGGGGCCTTGTCATGCTGGAGCCTCATAGTTCCAGTGAAGGGAAACTTAGTGGTACAGCACACAGAGACATCCTATACAATTGTGTCTTTTCAGCCTTCAGTTTGGGGAAGATTTTGGAAGATACTAGTGTGTAATGGTCAGGTGTGTACATACTTTTGGAGATTTGGTGTGTATTACAAATCAGAAACATTCACCAATATGACTGAGGAAAAAAAAATTAATTTTTTTTCTTTAATGCATTTTTTGAAATGTTCTTGTGCTTGGAATTTTGCTGAAACCTGAAAAAAAATTATATATATAGCATATTAGATATTGAGCATGTGTGTGTTAGGGGAATGTGTAGGTGGAAGTGGTAGAGTGTGGCTGTTATTAATGAGTCTGACACTGTGGGAACAGGATGTCCCACAGTCTGTACCATTTACCAGACTTTATAAGTGTGAACTGTGAGTAGGCAGGGTGGCAGAAACCCCTGATGACACTGTTAGCCCATCTGTACACTGTAAGAGGAGGTCTATCTTGTCCCTGTGATTTTCTGGACTGTCCTGAGCACCTGCTCAAATGATTTCTTGTCCTATGTATATTAATATTCAATACCGTCTCTATAGTAACAAGCGGCACAGGGACGCTCCACGTAAATGGATTACAAAATTGTGTAATAAGTGTAAAAGGAGCTATGGCCAGGAGGCTTTTATTTAACATTTATGGAAGGAGTCTCCAGTGTCGCTAACTCCATGTTTTCCAACATGGGAAATGTCTCATTAATTTTAAGAAACATAAAAACCAGAGGCTCAGGCCTCATCACAGCAGCCTGCCGTTGATTATATTCCTATAACAGTCGTGTTAAGAGATATCCACAGCACTATTTCTCTTCACAAAAGAGGCTAAACTGCCACATTTTAGACCTATTCTAGATAAAAGTATAGTGTATTTGTAAAGTGTATTTCCTGGATTTGCTTACATATATTAAGCTTGTGTTCTTGTTTTTAACATTATAATCTCTGACATACTGTAGCAGTTCTTTTTATGAGTTGGAATGCACCGTTTTTTTTTATCTAATAATCGAATAAATAAACTTTTTCAACGATTGGCATGCCAGTTAGTTCATTTTGCACCTCTGGATATTTGGACTGTAACAGCGTAGTTATTTGTTGTAGTCATGGACACTAGGACCTCGTTTACACTTGGTATTAAAATGCGTCTTGGGCGATCTGATCACAACTGGACAGCGCTAAATACAAGTGTAAACGACCTCCAAGATGCTTTCACTCAAACCTCTTGCCGAGGTGGTCTGGGACGCAGAGAACCACATACCTTTTGTAGTGTAAGCTCTAATGTGTCCCGATGCGTCCGCAACACGGACATACATCATTAATGCTGGATGCAGAGGTTGTTTTGGTAACAGGGCAACATGCTACAAAAAAATGGAGGGGAGAACCGATGTATGTAGTTGGCGTGCAAGAAAATAATGAAGGTGTGTTGCAGGTCTAATGTTTTAATATAATTTTGCGCAAAGACCTTTGACCTTCTAGCAGAAGTGATACAAAATTTGAACAAAAGCGGTCAGTTGGACATGCATGATAAACACAGGTGTAAACGGTGATGTGTCTCGGCAGTCCATTTGTGACCTGAATGCTCAAGACGCATTTTAAAACCGAGTGGGAACAGGGCCAAGGATGTTCAGGGAAGGAGGAGCTGCCTGAATATTCTGCAGACTCAGCAATGTTGTTAATAAGGATGATCCTGATTATATGATTCTGACAGCTCTGACGCAGGGTCTTGTGATTACGGAGATAGAAACTTGGTAAACAGGCTAGCCGTGGTCCCTCAGAAGACAGGAAATAATGACGCCGTTACTGAGCCCAGTCCCACTATAGCAGAAAATAGTAGATATCTCAACTTTCCAGTGCCCTCAGTCAGCTTATTCACCGCTGACTGGTGTGTAAACTCTGTGTGCTTGCCCGGGCAGTAGGGCCCTGATGACAATAAAAAGCCTTATCAGCTAAAATGTGAGGTCCAGAGCTGCTAAGGAGATGTGGTGGTTATTTTTGTGTAGCAAGGTGTGGCCATGAATTAATAAATGTTATTACTGTTAATATTATTAGCATTAGTTTAATTGCTTTGTGTTTAAATATGCTGCAAAAATGTTTTTGTTTTTTTTAAAAATGATCAGTAAAGCAAAATAAGTATCTCATCCACGAATTATTATGCTGTGGGAATGTCATACTTGTCAAACAAACTTCAAATTTCTTTTTTGATTTGTTTTACCAGTACTAATGATGATGAAAATGATAAATAATAACATTAATACTTGCTTTTTATTTAAACACAAATTGGCAGAATACTATTAAAGCTAGAAGCTCACTCGGAGAGCACAGACCCCCACCAAGGACAACAGTCTATGATATGCAAATCTGCAACCGCATCCACTTTATTTATCTGGCTATATTCCCAGTGGAGTCATCATATTTCTACATTGGCTATGTTTTATCACTATTGAGCTTTACTGCCATCTACTGGATTTGAAGATGTATGACATTTTTGAGCACAGATTTCTGTCAAGCCTAATGTTAGCAAAAGTGAGGCTAAATTTGTGGATCCGCCCGGTGTCTCGGATCCAGCCATCATCGCTTTGGCTGCTCTTGTTAGTGGTCGCCACAGAGGATCATTGGTCATCATCCACATGTTCAATTTGGCACAGGTTTTATGCCAGATGCCCTTCCTGTCGCAGCCCTTCCCAATTTATTCAGGCTTGGGATTGGCACTAGGACCACACTGACTTGTGCAACCCCAGCGGCTGAGGTTTTCTGTTAGAGCGCCCGGCCGTGATGACTACGTGATGGCATCTCTGGGAGTCAAACTCGCGATCTCCCAAACACCTTCCCAGTTGGGCCACTTGGGGGCTCCGCCCTGTGTCTCAGATCCACAGCAAAATGTAATGGGTTCTTCCTTGGCCCATGCCACATCCTGCCACCAAGTTTCATGGAAATCGGCTTAGCACGGTCCTGCTTAGATTCAGACAATCAATCAAACAAACAAATCGCACCGAAAACAGGCAAAGATAATAAGTTTACGTTGTTTTTTATTCTTTATTTTAGGCCATGGCTCTTTTACTTTAAATAACTTGACTCACAACAAAGCGTGAACCCTGGCAGAAGGAAGTACCCAGGTCTCAGTGCTCGCAGAACTGAAGTGCTCACACATCAGACAGTTTATTAGATGGCTGTTGTTTTCAACTGTGACCTAAATAACAGTTATTTAAAAAAATTTTATTTTGAATTTGGGATACTCTATTAATCTCTGAGGGTAAATTAGGCTCTGCATTTAACTCATCCAAGCAATGAACACACACACACACACACAGAGTGAAATGAGCACACACACCTGGAGCCAGGGTGGAATATTAATCTGGGAAACGTCCAATATAGAGCTTCCTGTTTCAAAGTGAATATGAAAACAGATACAAATATTTTGAACACTAAGCAAATACACATAATGACATTGTGTTACATTCCTATTATGCTGGATGCGATGTGATCCACATAACCTAGGCTACGTAAGACAATAAGATGCTTTTATAAAGCTATACATGATATTAGTCGATTACAACATCACACGATGCCCCGCCCCTCCAACTGCTTTCAACCAAGTAGCGGTTTGTAGTTTCTAGAACAATCTCATCTATGCGATGTTCAAGAATGAGGTATTAATATACCTAATATATATTCATATATTAAGATATCGCATCACTGTACATGTTTAAAAATGTAAAACTTGCTGTACCTTTTCCACATCATGCTTTTCTTTCCTTTTCCTTTACAGAGCATTCTGGACTCCAACATGGACGGCTCCAACGAATCCCACCAATCCGGGGAAGACAGAAACTCGTCCGCGTATCCGTCCTGTGTCTCCACGGCAACCATCATCCTGTCCATCGTACTTGTTATTCAGGTCGTGTAAATAAATCTCCGAGTCCACAAGGGCCAAAACAATCAGATGGACACCTCCAGTCCAAACACTGACATTGATCTCTGTCATTCTCTTTCTCTCTATCTCTCTTTCTGTGTGTCTCACACGCCATTTTTAACAATTCTGGTCAAAGTGAAGAGAAGCGACGACTGCAGAAGTGTAGTCCTACAGCACGGGATGCGTCTCCGTGACTGTTAGCTTAGCAATGTGGGCTAATCAGGGGGGAGTTTTGAGAAAATTGGGATTGAACAGCCAAAGGAAGTAAGAATGCAAAAAAGCCATTGTGTACAGGTATATAATCACAGGAGACCTTTCGTGGATATTTGAAACAGTGTGTGGTTTTCAGATACAGACGCATTTTCCATAATAATGAGCTTCTTCTGTGTTATTACATCCAGCTGAGCAGCAAAATCTGTAAAATAAACCTCCACAGGCTGTCTGACATGGCAGGACACATCCTTCATATGTAAAATCGCTTTTAATTTGCAGATAAAGTCAGGCCCAACTGTCTGAGTTAGCCAAAATGATCAGTCATCAAACAGTAAGTAAAGTAGAGGATGATTAGAAATATGGATGCTTCACCCCAGTCCGTCTCTGATTGGCTGACGCTCGGTCATGTCAGAGTACGCTACACTAAAAGTGGAAAAAATATGGATAATGGCGATTATTTTCCCAGCACGCCATGCCTCGGGTGCGTGTTGATCTTCAGCACAGAGTTATAAGGAAGGAACAGAACATGTCAGGGATGGCCACGTCACATCACACCCATGAGTCATGGATTATTTATCCATAACTGCATGACCTGATGTGTTTTCGTCCTCTCATTCCACTGCCATTTTTGCCTACAGTTATGTTAATTTTCCTAATTAAACAACATGTCATTTTGTATCCGTTTACAGTTACATTGAATTAATGCCTGATATCCTGATACATTATAACGAGTCGCTCCTTCAGAGAATCTCCAGCACCGATACTTCCAAAAATGATAAATAAATATCTCCGGATTGATAGAAATTTTAATCCATCCCTGTGTAAATTGTTTCTATAAAAACGATAAAATATTAAAATGGATGCATTAATATAAACGCATGATTTGGCTTCCAGCCAAAACTACAGTCCGAGCTGCTATTATAGAAAATTAATCAACACCTTCTGACCAATCAGAATTGAGAATTCAGCAGCTCTGTGGTCTAGTCATTATTCATTTCGAGATACATTTTTTGTTGATGTTAAAATCTTACTCGGTTCTGACGTTACTCAAGAGTAGACATGAATTGATGCTCTTGTAGCTGAATGAACACGGATCCCCTCAGCCACGCTCCAACATCTAGTGGAGAACCTTCCCTGAAGAGTGGACGTTATCATAACAGCAACAATCTGTTAAAAAGCACGCGAGTGTTATGGCAAACTTTTGGCCTTATTGTGTATGAGCTTGAAATCTATCTAAATATGTTCTTCAATTTCAGCCTTTGCCATACGCCATGTTACATTCCTACAGAAACAGTGTCCATATTTATGGTTTCTTAACCACTTACACGTGCTTTATCCACTGCCTGATGTGTTGTCTTCTCATCCCTGCCGGTTTCCTTTAATAAGGCTGTGCTGAATTTATATTTTAATCTATTTTAATTCGTTCTGAATTTCAGATTTCAATCACGATTGCACGAGTGATTTTGGCCAAATTTTGGCTAAAAGGATAACGTTGGCGTATTTTGTAATGTGGTAAATAATGCGGTCTCTATTCACATATTCATCTCTTTATTTCGTCTAGCTGTGCTTATATTTGTCTCAAAATGTGCTCTGGATAAGGCCCAGTCTTACTTTGATTGAATATTTGTAGTAATGTGTGAAGAAAAGTGCAGTAAACTGTTATGTTCTGAAATAACGACATACTTTTTATACATTTATGGCGCAAAGAAACACTTAAATTCACATCATTTTGAATGTCCGAATATCGCGCTTTTCACTTTAATCCCTCATCATGCAGTCCTACGTTGACATTCTGCTGTTTTTATCCGAATTTCAGTTGAGGAAATTTCTGATCTTTAAATCACACTTGTCTTGATTCATCGCTTTGCCTTTTATTTTAGCTGAGAAAGAAGAGCGTCAGAGCAGACACCCCACTTAACCCCGTCCTCCGTCGCAGCTCTCCTGCATGCTAATTGGTGGGGGGGTTTTTTTTGTACATGCGATACAGGAGCACCATTAAGCTGTCGCGGGCTGTCAGAATAAAAACACATCCATCTGTACGAACGAGTCTTCATTGCACAAGGAGAAAGCAGATACAGGACTCTGCGGGTCCTCGCTTGTATCTCTCTAACCAGATCATCCTTCACTAATATAATTAAGCAAAACTGGATTGTGTTTGCTAACTGATGGAATAAAAATCAGTGATTGGTGTTGACTCAGACGTCAGGGCCTGACTGTATGGTGTAGGAAAATGTGAAATGGAAGTACATTTATTACATGTTGGCATGTGCTGATGTTCCATTTCCATAGCAACATAATTTCAGTTAGGGATGCATCAGTACTGAGTACGAGTACGCTGTTTGGTACTGAGTAGCGTACTGAGTACTGACTACTGAGGATTTAGGAATCAGGGACGTCACGGCATACTTTCCTTCGCTGTGATTAGGTTGGTTGCTGCAGTGTCATGCTGAGTTTTATTGTTATGAGTTCTGTGATTACACCTAAACAGCATGTTTAACCAAGAACACGAGGACGGCCGACGTCAATATAAAAATCATCTGAATCGCAGGTTGACCTCGAAAGCAAAAGAAAGCGCACACGTCTCAGTGCTCAAAGAACGGAACTGCTCTCATGCACCTTGTGCGTAATTCCCGACACTTCACGCTCGTTGTACTCTTTTGCACGCACGGGTCAGCCGTCCTCACGCGCTCTATTAGAGATGCGGCATTTATCGGGTCACTTGGATTGTAGGAAGGTGCTGTAGATCCTCGTATTGATTTTTTTTTCTGTTCATTTCGCTATTTGAGAGCCATCGTTAATCAGGAAATACATCCCGAACGGTCATTGTGTCATCACCATGACAACTGTACAGCAAAATCCCTAGTGTTCTATTAACACCCAGAATGTTACATTTATACCCAGAGTGTAGAATTAACACCATACAGTGTTTATATATGACAAGTCAAACACAAAAGTGTTAAATCAACACTCAAGTGTTAAATCATAGCATCGTATCTGAGCGTTTTTGATGAGAGAGTAAATGATGACAGTATCAGAATGATCCCTGATTCCAGTATCAGTATCACTGCATAGCTGATCACACTATTGTATCACAAAATGATTAGAGATGGACATACAGTACGCAATGCTGCCTTCATATTTGGCCAGTGTGAACAAAGGTTATTGTAGAAGACAGCGGTCTTTATGCTGCCTGCCAAATGGGACAGCCTTTATCTCGGGATGTTAAGGCTGTCCGGATATCGGTGCCTGGTGTTTGGTGGTATTTTATAGTTTTGGTGTAACCATATCAGTATTGTGCATATTCACTATCACAGTACATTGGATGTGATTATCAGCTTACCAGTCACATGACACAGGCAGCACTGAACCTCTCTAATGAACTATTGATGAGCAAAAATGGTCCATTTTCAGTTTCATATGTAGGTTAACGCTTCATCAGCCGGAGTTTGATCAGAAAGGTAACAGATGACAGGCTGAGGTGAGTTAACATGATTCCTTCATGATGGATTTCCGAACCAACTTCCATTCGTAGTCCCTGGATCGACATTTCTTTTAAGCAATGAATTGATTTCGCTGTCATCAGCGCGCGCCTCTGACTCCTCCTCCTGCCAATCCCGGACGCCCTGAAAATTCCCAAATCGGTGAACAGGAAGGCCATCGTGTAGCTCTTCGTTGCAGTCCCTGCCTTTAGTCCGCGCTAACACGGCTAAATCTGAAGATGTGATTTGAAGATCTTTTCACGTCCAAACTGAACTCAGTTTTTGACCCTGATGCATGATTGTCATGCGACCTCCACAATTCCAAGATGGTGGATCGTCGTGATCGATGCTGTTTTTTGTGTTACGGGATGTAAACTGATGTAATTAACACCTCCACAAAGGTTTTTAATACCACAGCAATTTCTCAACATTCACTTAATAAAATACGTCATACTTTTATCCATTTATAGTTGCATTTAATGTTGTTACAATAGAATTATAGAAACAACAGGAGCTGTTGCTATAGAAACAACAATGTAATAGAAAGAGATTATATTTGCACGTGATTTGAATCACAGCCGGCATTACAGTCAGCGCTGCTGCTGGGTAAGGAATAACACGTGACCCCCTAAAGCGCATTATTTTTATATAACAGCACAGTCCGGAGTGCATTATTAAACTTATACCACAGTGATTTACCAACAACTACAACGCCCGAGAGCCAAGTTAGTTCCTGTTCTCACTTATGTTATAGCAGCGATATACAGTTATTCCTTCACCAAAAAAAATACGAATTTTACGAAGAAACCGTAGAGTATGAACTCCTCTCTGCTGAAAACGTGTTGACCTCGTCTGCAAATGTTGGTTTCCTCCCACAGTCCAAATGTCATTGCAGGAGGAAACCAGAGCACAAGGCACGAGGAGAACATGCAAACTTCACACAGAAAGTACTAATCTCCCCGCCAGCCAGGGAGGTTCGAACCCAGGACCTTCTTGCTGTCAAGCGTCAGTGTTAACTTATAAAGGCAGCACGTGAACTTTTGTTTCTAAGTTTAAGCGGCTTGAAATCTCCAACAGTAAATGTCTGTCAAAACATGTGAAACAATATGTTCTTTCATGCAATTATTTTTAGATTATGTGCAGCGTCCGCCATGCAAGTCCCTGTATAGGAGCTGTTACTATACAAACAGAACAACGGTATTAAAATTAACCTGTCATTCACGTTATAGCTGGAACTACCTGTGCTGTTATAAAAAAAAATAATAATAATCAAGCACATCTTCTGACCAATCAGGTTCGAGCAATCAACAGCACTGTGACGTTCCGAAAACCTTTAGAGGCTGATTTGTGCATTTTTTAAAAAAGCACAATAATCCTCTTTTAAGTGATTAACACATAAATCCTGTACAAAAATGGCTGCATGAACGAACAAATTAAAGAGGAGTAGGAGGCGCACACTGATGACATCACATATCAGTGATCGGTTACGAGAAATCCAGGCTCGTGTTCACAATGCCATGTCACCAGTGCTCTTCTTCAGTTATTAGTATGTCATTCTTCATTTTTTATTTTCATTCCGCTTCAGCCGGGAGACTCGGATCAGCTGAACAAAGCTTCATTTACCGATTGCGTAAATTGTTCGTGGTTTATAGTGTGCAATCTATCGTGGGGCCTTAATTTTTGTTTTGCTTTGTTTTTCTCTCTCTTATGTCACGGTTTCAGGACGGGGCACGGCGGACACATTATTTCCAGAAGAACAAACATGTTTTCTTTAATCTGTGCTGCTTTAAACATTGGGTCGGGGGGGAGCAGACTCGAGAATGTGTCTGAAATATTTGTCAAAGTCTCAATAAAAAGAAAATGTCATGTTGATAAAGTGTTATTTTGATGTTGCACGTTGTGTTATTTTAGACAAATGTGAGTGGGCTTAAGCTGACTGGGGGGGGATGAGAAATACAACCTTAATGGGAAAAAAAAAACGATAAAATACTATACGATTATTTAGAACATGTTCATTAGTTGTTTATATACTTATTTTAAGTAGCATAAACTAATAAAAACCATCAAATAACATGTAAAAGGAATGATATAAAATGTTAAGTAAGGGATAAAAGCCTCAGGGCATGGTGTTTATAAAAGTGGCCAGATATGAAAAAGAGTTTTCTTCTCTTAACCCAAAGTTGATTATTTTTCCTGTAACATCAAGTCCAGTTTTTTTTAATCAGGAACGTCACACTTTTTATCCATTAATAGTTACATTTAATGTTATGGAACATCTATGAGGTTAGTTTCTCTTATCACTTGTTATAGCAGCTATAAACACTCATCTCCTCACCAGCTTCATTTTTTTCGGACATTTTTCTGACAAAACAAGCGCCCCTTGTCACGTTACCGAGAAACCACAATGTCTTCCAACCTGAAGAAATGTAAGGTTACCGGTTAATTTCTGGCCTCCGACTGACACTCAGGACTCCAAAATAATGCAAAATAAGTGTCTCCTAAGAGAAAAGCTTCACCAAATCGATGTAGTTTTAGATCAGTTCATGACGAGCATCCACCATTCACATCACTGTGCAAGTTCTTACTATAGAAACAATATTGTAATAGAGCGTGTGCTTTTAAGTAAACATGTGATTTGCTTCGCAGCTACACTACTATCAGAGCTGCTGGGGGTTAAATAATGGTATTGCACATTTTGAAAGCCACTTTAGATCTGCCGTAGTTGTTCCCACAATAAATGAAGCCAGCCTCCTCAGTAGGAAGCCTGCTGTGGCCAGTTTTAAGGAGACGCCTCGGATTTATTCTTGATGTGGCGCTAAGAGACTTGTACGATTGCCCTGACTGTACATGTGTCCCCAGAATGGGGCATGAGGGTTTTTTTTTTTTATCCCTCCTGAAGTCCAAAATGATTTTCTTTAGACTCCCCTCACTGAGTCGTGAGAGTTTGTTGCAGGGGTAGGAACCTGAGTTTTACCTAAAGTCTGCTGTGTCAAGGGTAAATATGACTGAGGACAGAGCCGTATCCCAGGAGCCTCCTGTGCCGCACAATATGATGTCTAAAGTGCAGCTAAAAGAACGAACAAATAGCAGCATCATGGTGAGATAATCCAACAGCCAGTTCACCAGGCTATCAGTGACCTGCATCGATCTGAGCTTCCTCCCCAACAGAGCGGCTTTGTGGGATTAAACACACTGCAGAAGCCATGATTCTGATGAAAAAAAGTACAGTACATTTTTTTGCAGTTTAAAAATTGCATTGGTACTCGTGTTCATCAATCTCATGATGCAATGAAAACCTAATAACAATTTCTATATATTTCTCTCTCTCTCTCTCTCTCTGTCTATTATTTATTTATATTAATTTATCCATTACAGCTAAATCTTTGGGTGACATGTAGCTACAACGAGGAAATTTAAAAAATAATACTAATTATAGCACAACATAAGTGCTGGATACTGCACAGATACAAATACAGCACATGAATCATGCAGACAGTGTGAGCAGTTGTAATTTGCACTAATGAAGTTGTTTATATTGCGCAATGGCCAGTACACTGAGGTCAGTCACAGCAAAGCCCTAGAGAAAAGCAAGTACACAATTTCCTATGCTATTAAAAAAAATACCAGATAAAACTCTGGTTATGTTTTTTTCGACTACATTTGGACTGGAGCCCCTGAAGTGCTCATCAACCTATCTGTGAACTCTCATGTTGCTCATGTTGCTCTGATTCACTCCCTCTGGCTTTTACTGAGTGGTCATGGGTCTGTTCAATCAGCGGTGGAAAAAACATGCTTGTCTGGATTAGGGGTGTGGTACTATATCAATCTGGTTATATAAAGTTATATTGGAGAAGTAAAATGCATTTACTCTTAAAAAAGTGAATCGATGATTTTATGGATAGTTTTACATAGAACCAGAAGGCTATACAGCAAGAAAGAGTTTTGCTAACAGTGTATCCAATAGGATAAATAGCCATTGTACTACTAAAAATAGGCCTCATGCTAGTACAAATAGTCCTTAAGCTAGTATAAATCAGCTTCATGCTAGTACAAATAGCCTCATGCTAGTATAAATCAGCCTCATGCTAATACAAATAGTCCTCACGCTAGTACAAATAAGCCTCACACTAGTATAAATCAGCCTCATGCTAGTACAAATAAGCCTCATACTAATATAAATAAGCCTCATACTAGTACAATCAGCCTCACGCTAGTACAAATAGTCCTCACGCTAGTACAAATAGTCCTCACGCTAGTACAAATAGTCCTCACGCTAGTACAAATAAGCCTCATACTAGTTTAAATCAGCCTCATGCTAGTACAAATAAGCCTCATACTAGTACAAATCAGCCTCACGCTAGTACAAATAGTCCTCACGTTAGTACAAATAGTCCTCACGCTAGTACAAATAAGCCTCATACTAGTTTAAATCAGCCTCATGCTAGTACAAATAAGCCTCATACTAGTACAAATCAGCCTCATGCTAGTATAAATAAGCCTCATGCTAGTACAAATCAGCCTCATGCTAGTATAAATAAGCCTCATGCTAGTACAAATAAGCCTCATGCTAGTATAAATAAGCCTCATACTAGTACAAATCAGCCTCATGCTAGTATAAATAAGCCTCATACTAGTACAAATCAGCCTCATGCTAGTACAAATCAGCCTCATGCTAGTACAAATAAGCCTCATACTAGTACAAATAAGCCTCATGCTAGTATAAATCAGCCTCATGCTAGTATAAATAAGCCTCATGCTAGTATAAATAAGCCTCATGCTAGTATAAATAAGCCTCATGCTAGTACAAATCAGCCTCATGCTAGTATAAATCAGCCTCATGCTAGTATAAATAAGCCTCATGCTAGTACAAATCAGCCTCATGCTAGTACAAATCAGCCTCATGCTAGTACTAATAGTCCTCATACTCGCACAAACAGGCTTTTGCACAAATACAAAAAAGTGTCACACTGCAAATAATAGTAGTGTACTAATACAAATAAGCCAAAAAGAAATTCTATACAAATAGAATATCATAAAGCTACAATGTTAGAGCTGAGTTAGTATAGGAATAAATCCAGAGTACTTTTTCAATTACTATACTATCTACACTACCAGGCAAAAGTTTGGACACACCTCTTTCATAGGTTTTTCTTTTTTGTTTGTTTTCTACATTGTAAAACAATACTGAATCCCTCAAACTATGAAGCAACACATATACTGAATTATGTAGTAAACAAAAAAGTGTAAAAAAAAAAAAAAAAACCCAAACAAAATATGTTTCATATTTTAGATTCTTCAAAGTCGCCCCCATTGAGCTTGATGATATTGTGGGCATTATCTT
>JAQQZX010000009.1:17854593-17864707 GCA_030068355.1 Notoglanidium maculatum
TGTGCTGGATCAAGCGTTATTTTAAAAGATGTGCTGGATCAAGCGTTATTTTAAAAGATGTGCTGGATCAAGCGTTACTTTAAAAGATGTGCTGGATCAAGCGTTACTTTAAAAGATGTGCTGGATCAAGCGTTATTTTATAAGATGTGCTGGATCAAGCGTTATTTTATAAGATGTGCTGGATCAAGCATTATTTTATAAAATGTTCTGGTTCAAGCGTTATTTTATAAAATGTGCTGGATCAAGCGTTATTTTATAAAATGTGCTGGTTCAAGCGTTATTTTATAAGATGTGCTGAATCAAGCGTTATTTTAAAAGATGTGCTGGATCAAGGGTTATTTTAAAAGATGTGCTGGATCAAGCGTTATTTTATAAGATGTGCTGGATCAAGTGTTATTTTATAAGATGTGCTGGTTCAAGAGATATTTTATAAGATGTGCTGGTTCAAGAGATATTTTATAAGACGTGCTGAATCAAGTGTTATTTTAAAAGATGTGCTGGATCAAGAGTTATTTTATAAGATGTGCTGGATCAAGAGCTGGATCTGCTCTTCACTGAAGATTATTTAGATTATTAAGACAACAGATTATTGTTAAGATTATTGTTATTAATATAACAGAGATATGACATTATATGAATCTTATATATTCTAATAAACTGCTTTTTTGCCCTCACATATTTCAGCTGAGGAAAGGCTATAGTTTTCAAAACTACATATACAGTAGTATAAAAAAAATGTCACCATGTAAAGAATTTTCCCAGGCTGCTGCACATATATAATCCTGTCTATTTGTTCCTGTTGTCCTTGGGCAATATTTTAACTGTAAATGAATCCCAGCAATATGTGATACAGCCTTCAATTTTTTTTCCAGAATAAGGAACATTAGAAGACAGCTGCCCTTACTCTGCCCTCTAAATGGGACAGCATTTATCTCAGGAGCACAAAGCCTACTCAGAAATGCTGCCTACTTAAACCAAGATGGCCTCCTTCTGAATGAATGAAACACAGAGATGGTGAATAAATTCAACCATATTCAGTCCACCATAACACTACAATGTTTGTATAATTTCGTGATGAAAATACATGATTTTCAGTGCATACATAATAGTTACAAAATTATGAACTGCATTCTCGATTGGAGAAAACTCACACCAAAGTGATTTATTCCTCTAAATCATTATTACCCAAGACAGAAATCCTTATATCACACTAATATGTATACTAAATGGCCAAAAGTTTGTGGACACCTGACGTCACAACCATATATCTTGAACATCTCACTTCAGATTTAGTCCCCCTTTGCTGTTATAACTTGTTATAAGATGGAGCGTGGCTGTGTGGATTTGCTCATTCAGCCTCAAGATCATTAGGGAGGTCAGGCAATGACGTCAGGGTGAGGAGACCCGGGGTACATTCGGTGTTCCAGTTCATCCCAAAAGTGTTCAGGTCAGGCCAAGGTGCAGGACACTAGAGTTCCTCCACTCCATCCTTGGCAAACCATGTTTTCATGGAGCCCACTTCGTGCACAGGTGCGTTGTCAGGCTGGAACAGGTTTGGGCCTCTTAGTCCCAGTAAAGAGTAATAGTGTTCCTACAGCATACAGAGACATTCTATACAATTGTTTGCTTCCAACTTTGTGGTAGCAGTTTGGGGAAAAACCACATATTTGTGTGATGGTCAGCTGTCCACAAACATTTAGCGTATATGAAAATCTAAAATTAGATCATACATGAAAGAAAAAACATTCTTCATCTATAAAACAAACTTACCTACAACAAACCAGAAACACCTAGCAATGTATTAAAAATGTCTGAGCACTTAGATTCAGACCAAGTTATTATGGTATGGATTTCTTATTGCATGCCAGTCTTTATTGAAGGCATATCCCACCAAATCCTGAAATAGATATAAAATCAAGCCATTAAAGAAACTTGTCTCTCTTTATAGTGCACAATTCTGCGATCAATCACCACCATACAGGCTAATTGTGCTTTAATAGCCAGGTAAGTGCCCCAAGAACGAACTCCTTTATATAGTTAGTCGGTAAACCCTTTTACGTCTGGCTGGCTTTGCCCAACTTAATTACTGGCAAATACTGCAAATAAATCCAGTGATGTACAAGGGGGTGGCGGCTGATGGCCATTAAGGTTCCTCTAATTAACTGAAGACATTGTAATTGCGGCTGAAGGTGCCCGCTGCAGACGTGTTGATAGTAGGATGAGGACAGAGCTGGGAGAAGGGTGGAGGGGGATTAGAGTGTGGCCAATAGGTGATGCTAGACTGACAATTAGTGCCTGAAGTATAAAAGATATGGAGTCATTTAAGTTCATTGTCTTACTCTCCTCCTCCTCCTCCTCCTCATCACCACAATAATACTAGAGGATTTTTTTTCTAAGCATAGTGTTTAGAGGTACAAAAAAATTATTTGGACAAAAAGTGGCTTTCATAGCGATGAAGATGACTGTGGACTGTGCAATTAAATGCTTGCAATGATGATACTTTGGTCTTTGTAGTAAATAGTGTGGTTAGGGACACAGCCATAGTGGGCTGATGACACTAAAGCATTTTTAACTGTGTTTATGTGGCCTACATTGTGAATAGTATGTTGTTTGGGACACATGCACAGTGGAGTTTTGGTGATGAAACTTTTTGAATGGTGATAATGTAGCCTATGTAGTGAATAGATTAAGTGGTTTTGGACACCTCTCCAGCAGACTGATGATGGTGAAGCATTTTTAATAGTAATAGTGTGCATGTGACCCAAGTGGTCAATATACTGAATTTAGTGAAAAGAGTGTGTGGTTTGGGACACATCCACAATGAGCATAGTGGACAGATGATGGTGATACATTATATAGTGCATTATATAGTGAATAGCATGTGTGGTTTGGGACACCTCCATAGTGAACTTTTCATTGATGGAACATTTGGGATGGTGATAAAGCCTATAAATTAATATTGTGGCGTTTAGGACACATCCACAGAGGACTGATGTTGATGAGGCATTTTTAATAATGTTTACGTGGTCTATATAGTGAATAGAATGTGGTTTGAGAAACCTATGTAATGAATAGCATATGTGATTTGAGACACGACCATAGTGGACAGATGATGGTGATACATTATGTAATGCATTATATAGTGAATAGCATGTGTGGTTTGGGACACCTCCATAGTGGACTGATGATGGTGATGCATTTCTAATAGTATTTATGTGGCCTATACAGTGAATAGCATGTTTAATTTGGGACATGTCCACATTGGACCGATAAATGGTGATGCATTTATAATAGTGTTTATATGGCCAACATATCAAATAGATAATGGTGAGCCAGTCATAATACATCTAGGCTGTTGGATCTAGACCTAATCTGTTCCTTATTTTAATGTGAACCATAGAACTTCAATGCAGGGACTAGTGAGCTCTTAAAATTCCATCTGAGCTTTTGGTGTATTACCTAATTAGAAACATGAGAAAGCAGATCGCTGACAGCCGGTTAGTCTCTTCAAACCACAGAGCCATGAGCTCAGGCTTTACGCCACGAGGAGAAACACAAGCCTGGTTAAGGAATGAGCCATCGGACAAACACGATCCCCATGTTGCTCCCAAATTTCCATTTCCACATGTAGTTAAACACAATGGTGGCCATTAGTATTAAAGGCAATTCAAAAATAGTAGCTTTTAAAATGCAGTTTAGTCAACCACTGAAAATAGTTTCAACCACTGAAAAGGGTTGTGATCTTCACATGATATTATTTTATAAACAGACATAAATAAACCATCGCAAGCAAATCCATTGGCTTAACATTTTAACAGATCACTCAGAGTTAAATTGGTGGTTTTCTTTATTGATTTTCCTTTTTCTTGGTTTTGAGACACAAATGCTGCAGTAGTGGGTCATTTTACATTAAATATAAAAAAAAAATGGATAAACAGTATAATGAGTCAAGAAAGCAAAATCATACAAGGATTTTATTTCATTATGATGGCAGAGTTACGATGGGGCTTCTGAGAAATTGTAAAAAGGCCACATTTGCCTTCTTTAGACTCAAGACTATCTGCAAAAGCACAGGGATATTTTTCCAGCTGATAATGAATACTTTTGCAAGTCTCTCTGGGGGGAAAAAAAAAAAAAAAAAAACATCCTGTAAATGTGAATTTCGGACTCAGTGTTGATAATCCCGCCTGCACAGTGCAAAGAAGCTGATCTCATTGCTGCCTGAAGTGTCTCGCCTGTACTCCTTTTAGTTCAAACAGAATAGCAGGGAGAAAAGCACCATCGACATGGTGCTGCCTTTTCTGAAATGATAATAACCACACCACTCTGCCCAGATGGGATACGAGAGTGCATTTAGAGACCCACCGTGCCATTAATCAATATTTGGAAATGGTTTGGGGGTAATTTTGGGATTGAGCAGGCCGTGCCAATCGTGTTTGGATGATGATAGTTTGCTCTTTAAGCCAGGTTCGTGCTTCCCCTGTTGGCATAAAGCAAACCTCTGTCTCATGGCTCTGTGATTTGAAAGGACAAACCAGCTGTCAGAGATCTGCTTTTTTAGGTTGCTAATTAGAGAACACACCAAGAACGAAGCAGATCAGGTGGGATTTTAAGAGCTCCGGCTTTGCAAAAGTCTCTTCAGTTTTCTGGCCACAGCTCTGTCTATCTGTATGGACTCATCTGCTTCAAGCCCCAGTTGCGTAATTGAGTTTTCAAATCAAATTTACACTCCCGTGTGTCAAAATAAGTCCTTATTAGAAATTACTCTGCAAATGAGAGAGAGAGAAAAAAAAAAAAAAAAGAGAACGGTTTAGACAGCGGATGAGTAAGCCTGCCAAACGATTTTAATACGCACAATTTGAGCTTGAATAAACTCAAAAAGAATGTATGGATCCCTGAACGTATTTTTGTGGGTTGCTTTGTGTGGTGTGGAGTGCTATCATTCAAACGTTATTACAAATAACATATGGGAGATAATTCTTCTGACACGAGCACATTCTCGCCATTAAAATGAGATCGCAGTAGGTTTCCAGCAAAATGCGGTCATTAGCCGGATTGCTCTCATTCCGAGAACGCCATTAAGCAGAGGAATGTTTTATATCTGGGAATGACTAACAGCTTTTCAATTAGCAGGAGAATCAAAATTATGTTTACTTAATGCAAGTACCTGGAACTAGATTTTTTTTCCCCCTCATTTACATCACAATTCTAGGAAATGATTTGATATTTACAGGTTCCTTTGTTTCCTTGTTCAGACGTAACCCCATATTCTCAGTGGTTCTAGGGTGCCTACATGGGTCAGGAATTAAACACACTTCAGGGGCGTGTAGTGAATTGAAAATAATCAGTGCCAGAGTTACTACTAAAAATAACTCTCAAAAATAAAATACTAATACCTAAGTTACAACGATAACTTACTAACAAATGACACTTCATACTTTTTATCCATTTGTAGTTACGTTTAATATCCAAGAAACAAGTTAGTTCCTGTTATAGACTTATGTTATAGCAGCTATAAATGGTCATTCCATCACCACTCTTGAGCTTGAATAAGACTTTTCTATGGTGAAAAACTTACTGAGCCGCCATGTTGCGCTATTATGGTAGCCCAGAATGGACAAACCCCTAGAGAGCACCTTGTGCGCTTCATGTTTTTAACAAGTGGCAGCTGATTCTGGAAGGAAGCACTAGAAGAGAGACAAACAAAAATGAAGAATGACAATGAAGAAGAAATAAGGGGGATCAGTGTTTGCTGGTGCTGGCTAACAAGTCTGAGAACCCAAATATTGAAAAATGGAGGATCATAGAGTCAGAGCTGCTGTTATGGAAAATTTATCAACACTTTCTAACCAATCATTCAGCAGTGGGGTTTTTTTTTCAGGCTGCATCAAACCCCCAAGGCAATATACCACAGCACTGTTGACTTCTCAAAGTTTTACATCCAAATAGATGATTATTTAACGTGACTGGAAGGAGTCTCCAGAGCTTTGTAAGTCAGTAAGTTTTTTCCATGGGAAAGTCTTCAGAACAGAGGAGTTTCCAGTTTCTTGGTAACATGGCAAGCTGCATTTCAACTTCTAAGAAAAACAAGAAATGGTGATGAGGAAAGGAAAGCTCCACAGCAAGAAATATAAATATAAACTAATTAAAAAAAAAAATAAAATTTTTTAAGTAATGGTCATTCTCTAATAAATAAAAATTTGTAAGCGTTGACAAAGAATCAACTTCAGAGCAGTAACAGTAACTCTGCATGGCTTCAGCCTACACCACGCCACCCCGTTGTGGATTTATTTCCTGTAACAGACCAATCTGTTGTGTTTTACTCCTTACATTTTCTACGCTAGATTACTACTCTAACTCGTGCATAATTAGAGAGTTACGCCATCTTACAGATCCAGGCATGTGTACATTCATGCGTGCGCTTCCCCACAGTGTCAGCTTATCTCCAATCTGTTCCCTTAAACCCTAACAAAGGCTAATGTGCCCTCTGAAAGCTTCCCTCAGATGTGGTCGCTGCCTCAAATGTAAATAATTGAAGGAATCAGGTCATCTAATCAGTCATGAGCCAGATCAGCCGACTGCAGACTCTGAACTGCAGCAGGAGCCTGCCAAGCCCAAGCTGCATGTCAGCCAAGCTGCAACCCCTCGCTACACAAGTCAGGCATTTCGAGCTTGCCTAAATATGGTTTCTTTTATGTAAATATGTAAATGTATGCACCTGTTTTATCCATTATCGAATGGTTGGGCGGTGGATGTTTATTCACAAGACTTAATCAGACTAAAATAATATTTGACTTAGTCACGGCGCTTAGTGTGCTTCACAGGCATCAGAAATCATAACAAGGATGATTTTGAGTCATTCAGAAATGCGTGTGTTATGAGAGGTTTTCATCTTCACAGCAGTGGAGTGAGCAGTAAATATGGCAAGACTGTGAATCACATCACCCCCAGGGCCTGGGATTCGTTTGGGAGTTCATTTCAGAGTCAGGTAAGGTTCAGAGTGCTGATGTGCTAACTCTGGTTCGGTTCAGTTGATGGGAAGACGACGTCTTGAACGCACCACAGGGCACCCGAGTGATTGCTGAGAAAACATCTTACACTTCTGAAGTCTTCATGAAATATTTCTTTGCCTCTGAAAGTGAAAACAGTTTCACTCAGCTCAATAAATTTCGAGCTTGAAACCATTTTGATCATGCACGTCAGCCTCATATACTGTATAACATCACTGAAGATTTTTTTAAGTCGACACCCTCGACAATTATTGACACACAGCTCACTTCTGCCCTAAAATGGCTGTTAATCTGTGTGATTACAACAGCAATGGAAAGTGACAAAACGGAAGCAAAACATCTCTGTTGGAGCCGCTGTGTTAATGTGATGCGCATACGCCGAGGGTGGTGCATTAAAATTCATGAGAGAGAGGCTAGCAGATTGACTCCAAAATATACTGACATGATTAGAATCGCTGAAAGTATACGAACACACACAAGCGTATGATGAGGGCCCTCCAGCACCCTCGGGACTCGGAGGAAGTGATGCGAGTCAAAGTATCACGGTCATCTGATTAATGTCCTCGTGAAGTAGGTCAAACAGTGGAGCTGAGAGCTGAGAATAATAAAAAAAAAAAAGAGCTGAGGCAATAAAGATCAGGAACACTTTTAGCTCAATTTACTTTACCAACACCATTAAAGATCATTTGGATGCATGCTCAATCAATCAGAGTTAAAAATGGAATAGGAGGATGCTTTATGGTTTGTAATGCTAACCATCTCTGTGTGTCCTTCTTCCATTTTAGTCTAAGCTTGGGTGTCAGAGCAAAGGATGTGACGATGTTGAGAAACCCATTGACCTTGTAGATCATCATGTAAATATGTGATTTCGGTAACTTTGACCTTGGCATGGTTGATGGGCTGGTTTGAGTGTTTCAGAAACTGTTGCTCTCCTGGAATTTTCACAAAACAGCAGTTTATCGAATTTACCCAGAATGGCGCGAAAAACAAAAAAACATCCAGTGAATAGCAGTGAAGTTGGAATGAGTTCTTTAAATGCGAGCTCTTTTTCAATTTGAAGGGTGGCCAGACTTTAAAAACGTTACTTCTGGTTAAGATCCATGCAGATCATGTGTCACTCCTTACAACATCCATTTTTCACATCAAGCACGCGCTAATAAAGCAAATTGCTTGCATTTGGTTCATGGACAGAAAGACATGTTAGAATATGTGAATGAATCCGACTCGTAGCTATTGTGGTCAGACCATATGACTCAGTGGTCACCTTTATTTATTTATTTCCACCTAAATGGTGCAACCAAAACACAAAAGAAGTGCATATTCTCTAAGAATCACAGGAATGCTAATATAAATCCCAACTTTGGATGATTTGACTACTGGTACAAATATTCTTTTGCCATAGGCGTGTCATTTTTCACACAGGCAGTGACAGAAGCAACATCTTTCTCTTCTTGTGATCATTAGTATAATCAGCGGGCTTCGACTAAGCATGCAAACTTTTCCAAACTATTTACATAATTTTTTTTTTTTTTGCAACATGCACCCTGACTGAGAGACTTGTAATGCATTATTATTGGCTTTAATGGGTGTAAGATGAACAAAACATGGGTTAGGGCATGATTTAGGATTACAGGAAGTGACCCAAGCCCATCTGTTTAGCTTCACAAGAACTGGCTGCTGGGAAAAGCTACTTGTAAAGAGTGCTTCGACCCCACGGATCATGCCTTATGGCTATATTTATTATTATCATTCTCTTTTCCCCCGCCCAACACCTGATGGTGGTGTTATACTGAAGCAGTTTAACATTTTGGTGAGTATCTGAAAAATCATAAGTCATACAAACAAAATTCTTTTTAGATAAGATTCCTTGGCTACAACCAAGCAGAGTTGATGTCAAAATGCTCAAGACTATTTTGCGTATCCATTCCACTTACTGGCATGTTTTGGGAGTTGGGGGAAAAACCATTGGTCCTAGGGGAAAGCCATAAAGAGAGTAACCTGGGACCAAACCAGGGACCCTGGAGCTGTTTCCAAAATTGAACCTTTATATACAAACCCAAGGAAATTTAAAGTACAATGTTGGCTCCCAAGTTATCCAACTGAGCATAACGCTTTATAAATGAAGCACTACAGTGTGTTTAGTTCCTTTTTAAAATAGCATCACATAAATTTGCAAAATTTAAAGAGATATTAGTGACACAATTTCCCCTTAATCTAAGGGACCTTCACATCAGCCTACTGATAAATTAGTCAGACACCAAACGGAAAGATGGATGGCAAGGCCTTAAAAAAGTCTCCAGTTTCTTTCCTTCCCCAAACCTCTGTATCACTGTGATGACACCACTGCCAAGGGCCCCAAGGTGAATGTGTATTCAGTGTACAGATCATCTTCGGGCATCATGCTACTTTTGAGCTCTGTGAGGTTCACATTACTCTGCAAGTCTAAATGCAGCAAACCACAGGCTAAATTAGCCAGCTAAAACCTCCTCTGGTCCTCAAAGTCAACATTTGCAGCTGGTTTCATTTTTATTTGTAGGATTTACACAGACATGTTGTATTTATGCATAGAAAATATGCACTGAGCTTGTACTAAATGTTCTATTTACAGATTCACAAAAGCATGCTCATTTCAGCTGCCCACAAATGCCATGTATGCAGATTGGAGTGAAAGCAAACCAAATCTCATCTGTATGCCGATTCTCAATGCTGCTTTATGAGGACAGAAAATTGGAAAATCCCCAAGCCGCCTCTGCTTAACAAATCACAGCTTCCTGGCCAGCCTTATTGAATATGATCATTTATGAACATTTCTACCACAGTGTTACTGAATTCCCAATTCTGAGTGGTCAGAAGGTGTTGATTCATTTTCTATAACAGCAGCTCTGACAGTAGTTCTGGACACAAGACAAATCAGGTTTTGTAATAGCTTTAAAAATTCCTGTATAATAACTTACACAGGGACTTATAGTGGACACTGTACAGATTTTTTACAAATGTGTTATTGTTGATATGGTGAAGTTAGGAGACATTTATCCATCCATCCATCCATTATCTATAGCGCTTTATCCGTCTGGGTCGCGGGGAAGCTGGAGCCAATCCCAGCA
>JAQQZX010000009.1:17869849-17880430 GCA_030068355.1 Notoglanidium maculatum
TTCGCACCTGCAACGTTGTGTCTCCCTGCTGGGTTGTTGTTTCTTTTTTTGTCTGTCGCATAGCGTACACGCTTACACTTGCAATATATTAAAACGAACTGCTGAACCTGTAATGGTCACGGCTAAATTAGCTTGCATTAATTTGACCAATTTATGTCACAGTACTGCCACTGAGGTAATGAGAAAGCTCACAGAACTCAATAAACCATGATTTTGCTCATTTGTGTATTGCAAGCTTTTGCAGTATGGGTATTGCAAATGCTAATAGTGCAATAATGAGAAACAATACGTTCTGCCATTGGGAAATGAGAGTATCATAAGAGAACAGCATTTGTACCTGGTCATACAAAAAGTCTTGTTATACCCCCTGGCCTTCTTGGATTTGGTATGCCTCTTCGCTGATAGCTTGTCTGTGCCTCTTATGTTTTCAAAAGGTATGAAACACTTGACGTTTGCCTCCTTTGTATCTGTCAGCTTTAATTGGCTGATCTCTTTTGTAGCTAATTGATATTCAACCTAATGACTCTTCTGTTTAGCTGCTTTTGCAATTGATTTACTTCAAAATAAAAGTTTTTTTTTATGTAGAGCCTTGCATAGTTTGTTTACCCCCTAATTCCCTGATCTCAGAAAAAAAACACTCTTCACACTCAGATGACCAGAGCACCATCTGGTGGAGGCATGCTGTTTAACTTCTGAAAATCATTACTGACCCCATGTTCTCATAACCCTAATCTGACTTGGTGGATGTGCTCATCTAGACAAAGACACATTTGTGTCCTAGCCTTTCAATTTTTTAAATATGGATTTAATGGTCTTTGGGTTGTTTTTTCAAAGCCTGGTTGATGCTTTTCCAATTTTTTTTTAACAACTCCTTGGTCTTTATGATGCTGTTAAAGTATTTTCTTTAAAAAAAAAAAATGGAGTCAGGAACAGGTGAATTTATATTGAGATCACATGGCACTACTTGCACTCAAGTGGGCTGTTGAGCTAATAATGTGATTTCTGATGGTGACTGGCTGCACCAGAACTAATTTGTAATTTTCACATCAGGGTAAAGCAATACAATCATAACCAATAAAATTTTTACTTCACTTTATTGCAAGAGATGTTGTGTAGATGCAGGATATATATTATCCCAATGAAGACCATTTTAGTTCTACATTGTAACTTCACAACTGACACCTTTCCACATTTGGTAAACACTTACAAAAGCCACTGTACAGTTTGTTTTCTTTTAAGATGGGTGTGGAAATGCAATCTTTCTTAGGTTTTACTCATCTTCTACTTATTTTAATTTCAGTCGAAGTTAAGGCACATTTTGAAAGCAATTTAAGTTAATTCCTAGAAGAAATCAAAGAGCTGCTTTCAGAACCTATTATATTAACCTGTGTAAGTGTATACCACACTAAGAAAAACCACTCACCACATAGCCCAGCTAGAACACTGCAAGAGAGTCAAAAAGCACCACAACAGTTTGCACTAACCAGTTAGTAGGCATGTTCTAAAATAAGAATCGTGATTGGCTCAAGCAAGCAAGATTTGAAACACTGGCTTACTTTTGGCAGATTTAGCAACCCTGCAACTGAGGTTGCAAGGAGTCATTGGAGATGCTTTCAAATCACAACCACATGAACTGATAACCCAAACTGGATAAAGAACGTTTGGAACATCACCAGTCTTTGAAACTATGCTTTTAAAAGTATTTATATGGTTAACAGTTTTTTAAAAAAATGCCTTGGTTCCAACACCAAACGAAACAGGAAGAAAAGACAAAGTACAAATGGAATACCACAAGTATGCTTTAATAGACAATTTAGACAGGGAAGATGAGCATTTAATAATAAAGCACAATTTTACACTTTACTGTGGAGTTGAACAGGGCAGGAGACCATGGAAATGTAACCTAGCAGTCATAACTAAGGATTCAAGGGAAGATGTACCCCACTGAGCTTTTAATTACAGAATAGCTTGGGGAAATACTGGAAGATGCACCACTGAACAGTGTCTTTTTACAAGATTGCTGATCCAAACACCGAGCAGGAAACCACTGCTTGAAAGCCCCCAATTTCTGGACATTTTGGCTTGGTACACCAAGATAGCTGCCAACAAGCTCTTGAGGCAAACTATGGTTTTGAGAAGTACTGTAAATGCTTGAAATAGTGTCATTAGAGCCACTGGATGCTGCGGGGCTTTCAGAGGCCTGCTGGTTTACAGTTAAGGCAGGGGTAGAGCTCACCTGTTGTATGCCTTGCTGTGTCTGCAAACCATCATAGAGATTGGAAAGCACTCGAGACGGCCCATAGCCGGTTTCATTTTGGCTTTGAGAACCAGTGTAGTAGACTGAAGTACTGGAAGTAGAGCCATTGGACATTATGCTCTCTGAGGCCTGCTGGGTCACAATTAATCCAGAGACCGAGCCAAGCTGGTTTACACCTTGCTGTGCCTTGGAACCAACATACTGGCTAGGTAGTCTTACTGACAGCCAGTAGGCAGACGAGCTTTGGTTTTGAGAACCACTGTAGGCACTTAAACTGGAGATGGAGGAGCCATTAGCTGTTGGGGCAGCTTCAGTTTCCTGTGGTGCTGCAGTAAATGCAGGAGCAGCACTCGGTTGAATTGTGCTGCGTGTTTGGAAAGGATCATACTGGCCGACAAGCCCTTGAAAAATCCCAAGGAGAGTGGAGCCTTGGCTTTGAGAGCCACTGTAGGAGCTGAAGGTAGTAGAAGTAGATGAACCATTGGACAACACACTGTCAGAGGCCTGCTGGGTCCCAGTTAATCCAAACACAGAGCCAAGCTGGTTTATGCCTTGCTGTGTCTGGGAACCAACATACTGGCTAGGAAGTCTTAAGGACAGCCAGTAGGCAGAGGAGCTTTGGCTTCGAGAACCACTGTAGGTACTTAAACTGGAGATGGAGGAGCCATTAGCTGTAGAGGCAGTTTCAGTTGCCGGCAGTGCAGCAGTAAATGCAGGAGCAGCACTCGGTTGAATTGTGCTGCGTGTTTGGAAAGGATCATACTGGCTGACAAGCCCTTGAGAACTCCCATACCCTATTGAGCCTTGGCTTTGAGAACCACTGTAGGAGCCGGAAGTATTGGAAGTAGAGCCATTGGACATTATGCTCCCTGAGGCCTGCTGGGTCACAGTTAATCCTGAGACTGAGCCAAGCTGGTTTACACCTTGCTGTGCCTGGGAACCAACATACTGGTTAGGAAGTCTTACCAACAGCCAGTAAGTGGAGGAGCTTTGGCTTTGAGAACCAGTGGAGGAGCCATTAGCTGTTGTGATGCCATCAGTTGCCTGTGGGGTTACAGTTCCTACAGGGGCAGAACCAAATTGGTTTATGCCTTGCTGTGTCTGGAAGCTACCATTGGGACTGGAAAGTCCTATTGACAATTTTTGTAAACTCTGTTGAGACAGAAGCAGTCCAAGTGGCCTAGTTTGGAAAGTGCTGGCAAATTGTGGAGGTCTTTTCTGGTACATGGGTGACTGGACAGCATTACCAGACTGCGGTCTCATTGAAGAAAGGTAGCCAGATTGTCCAGAAGATTGAGTCCCATCGCTCTTCTGAAGTTCAGAGGTTGGAAAAGAGCCATTTCGTAGGGCATCAGATGAGGAAAAGCCTGCCCAAGAGGCTATGCTAGTTTGCAAAGTTCCAGCATTGGCTTTACTTTCACCCCTCATGACTGTGGAAATTTGGGCTCCATCAGGAAAGGAGCCAGTTCCCTGAAGCTGATCCAGAGGGGTCTGGGCAGCAACACTGTACCAATCCTGTGCATGCTTTTTATTCCACACTAATGAGAAGAAAAGGAGTATTTAAGAGTTTTGTTTTGTTTTTTAAAAAAGAGAGTTTATGAAAGTCAGTACAAGTTAAAACAGTGCTCCAAGCTTGATGAGGGCTTACCTCCAAATGCCCTTACACCTTTTAAGTGAAGTAAAGCAATGAAGAGTAACCAGAGCCTATGACAAAAACAAGCATTACAAAATCATAAGCACATCTTAAGGTAAAAAAAAACAACAATAATAAATAATTTAGTATGGCAAAATATTGACTTTCAATTACCTTTTCCAACCCCACATAATGACTTAACTGGTGACTGCTGGAAGGCTTAGGCCTGCCGTATACCACTTCACTAACGACTCATAGAACCACAAACTACAAACAGCTCAAACACTTGTTAGCCTGCCTTTTAAGCCACTAATTCAAGTCAGCTGACAAAAATTAACCACTCACATGTCACATGACTCATCATTCCAAGTCCCTTTCTTCAAGGTTGAAACCTATTGATTGGTTGGTCTTAAGTGCATGCACAGAGCAGAATGCTGCTGAAAACATATGGAGAATGAAACACTGATGTGTAAATTGTGCAGTAAATACTGGAACTCATTCTCAAGAACTTCATTCAAGAGACAAACATTTATAAACAGTTTTCATATATTATGACTTGGTTTGTCAAGACAAAATGACAGTTTTACTTTTGTGTTGCTTCAGATACCAGAATGCTTTGCAGTGTTTGTAGAATACTCGACATGTCAGAGAGGTGTAGAAGCTGGGATTTTCACTGCAGAGTCAGTGTTATAATTTATTTAGCAATGGAACATTTGGCCTGACCAGAGGTCAGTTCCAGACTTATTAGGGGTCTGTTATAGGTGCAATTACTACAAAAACTACTGACATTTTTTAAATGTGGGGAACATGAAACTGAGGAATATTGGTAATAAAATTAATAACCTATGAACTAGACAAATCCAGGGTCACCAACCCAGTCCATCGAACTCAGCAAACCAAATACAAAGAAAGGGCAGGATTGCGGAGTTCGATGGACTGGGTTGGTGGCCCTGGACTTACCTGGATTGTCTGTTCTTTGGGGTGATTTAAATAACTCCACATCACTCCAGCATCCATCCATTATCTATATCGGTTTATCCGTCTGGGTCGCGGGGAAGCTGGAGAGAATCCCAGCATCTACGGGCGAGAGGCGGGGTACACCCTGGGCAGGTCGCCAATCCACCACAGGGCGAACACAGACAAACAGCCACACCCGCTGCATGTCTTTGGACTGTGGGAGGAAACCGAAGCACCGGGAGGAAACCCAAGCATGCACGGGGAGAACATGCAAACTCCGCACAGAAAGGCACCCTGGGTGACCCGGGGATCGAACCCAGGACCTTCTTGCTGTGAGGCGACAGTGCTAACCACTACCGCCCCTCACTCCACCATGTCTTGTTTTTTTTCCTACATCACAATGTTCCAAAAAGTTTTATTCCACAGGGAAAACATATTTTTTAATTATTAAATGTTACACCCATTTATGTTAAATAAATGCAATTAATAAATGTTATCAAGATTTCAAACCTGCTAAAATTTATGTAGTGTCATTTACTGTATGCCCAGAATACCGTATCACTGGGAAAGATCTGCACATTAACTATGACGTGAAATAAAAGCCGAAGGAGAACTTTCTTTCCATCCAGTTCAGGCACTTAAAGGATCATCCTTTATTACAAGGTAAAAAGCATGTGTACAAATCCAGTTTCCTTTCACACCAACACTACTTCTACACAGTAGTTAACCAACAGCAGATCAACCACCAAACCCGAAACCTCTTCTCATTCACAGTAAGGGGGAATGACTAAAAAGAACAAAGGATGAAATGATCCTAGACAGGAAAGGTGTTGCTATGCTAAGGATATTCTGATTGCTGCTATTCTCTTGCAGTAAATGATGAGCTTCAAATGGAAATAATGACCAGTCAAGCTCACAGAAGAAAACAGGTCAGTGGACAGGACCAAAAAACTTGTCAAATGTGATAATGATCAGCGATTCAGGAAAGTTTTGTTTCAATAACAGAAGGACTTACTGAAATACAGACAAATCTGGAATTTTGAAACCATACTAGTGTTTAAACAGAATAACCGCAATGGGTGAAATAAAGAAAAATGATCCACTTTCTAAGAAAAAAAAACTTTTCACAGGGAAAGTTCAGAAGGTAAAATAGTTTTGCACTGCAAGTTCCAAAACTCAATAAAAACAAATACTGATAAAACTGCATTCATGTCCTGTTTTTACTGTGAATCTTCTTGAACATCTTGAGGCCCATTTCATTTCTTCCTCAGCTCATCTGAAGTTCTGTAAATGATGGCCATATGGAAGACCAAGTTGACACCTTGGCTAGAACTTACCCGAAGGTTTTCCCGCAATCTGATGCAGTTTCTTTTTTTAAAGTTGTTGAAAAATGGTAGAGAAAGCTTTTTTAAAATGTATACAGGATGAATTAATTAGGCCTACTTAATGTAAAATGTTTTTATGCAGGGGTTTGTTCTTGACTGCTGATGGGGATGCATTTCCACTCCCACTGAGCACTACACACTCTTCCTCTTAATCTGCAAGTGTACGCTCTTGTGATTCCATTCATTAGTACTTCTAAGTTAGGGGAAACCTACTACACAAAGACAGACCTATGTTTGTTCACTGGCTTGTGTTCTGCCTTTAGCAGAACCATGGGGGAAAATGGCTCAGAGTTTCACTGCCACCTCCTGGACAGAAATAAAAACACAACTTGGATGCTTTAAGAAGTGTGCAAATATTGTCAAGTTTAGAAATACAGAGGATGTGCATTAAATCACTCGCACAAACGTTCTCCCTTCTCAATGAAACCTGCATCATGTACTAGCTAGAAAATGAACTGGGTGAGAAAAAAAAAATACAAAAATTTGCCCATTAGAACAGGATCATCTAATACGCAGCTTGCAGTAATTGAGAGTACACTGAATACCTAATAAAAGTAACAACATACCCACCTGCCCAAAAAAAAAAACATTTACAAAATAAACTGATGTGCTAAAAAAAAAAATACTAGGGACAAAAGCTGGAGGTCTCTCTGGATGACATCTCAGCGTGATCATGTCATGTAAGCTTTAGGGAGAACGGCCAGTCTGAAAAACATTGTACGAAGGAACATCAAGATCCAGATTCGGATTGGTTAAAGCAATAGTGTGACAAAAAATAAATAAATAAAATATTCCCTCAATTTCACCTTCAGCCAAATGTAGTTATCAGCCATGACACGTTCAACATCTGACATTTCTGAGACAGATATTTATGCACAAAGATTCTTTGAGATAGACTTGTATTACTTAGACACACTGACCCACAGCCCAAGTGTAAACTCTGTTTGTTTGTGGTAAAGGAACGTTGTGCAAGTTTGTACATTTTTTCACCTAACCACTTTTTTTTATTTTTTTTATTGTAAGGTGGAAATAAGGGCAATGATCTTGTGACCAGATAACAGATCCATTCTTGCTGAACGTGCATTAGTGGATACCTGTGTACGGGCAGATCTAGCTCTCCTCAAGTGAAGAGGAGCTTATTTGAGGAAGTAAGTGAAGATCTCACAGAGGAACAATTATTTTCTGATCACAACCGGACTACACAAAAGTTGTGGAGGTTGGTTTCATTAAGAAACGCTATTATAATGATCAGTATTATAATAATTTCCTTCATTATCAGGAATTCCACCATTATTATAATCCCACCACCTCCAATATAGTCCAGTATAACCCAATCTATAAATCCAAGGGTTATGACCTCAAAGTCTTCTGTCATTCCCTTTCATTTGGTGCAAGCAGCCACAATCTCTCTTTCTCTCTAGCAGTTTCATCGAATTTAAACTCCACTCTTTCTCATTCGTTCCACCTCTTCCATTCTCAGTCAGGTTCATTTGGTGAAAGCGGCCACGACGGCCCAGAGCAGCTCGTTGGACCCAGATTTGGTGGCCTCGGTCTCTGGTTCGAGCTCGAGCAGCGTGCGTACGCGTTTTGTCGCGAGCTCGTACTGCTCGTCCTGCAGTGGTGCGAAAGCGTTCTCCAGCACGTCAGAAGAGTGTGCGAGGAGGATGAGTGCGAGCAGACGCTTGTCCATGCGCTGCGGATCCCTCACCCACTTGTCGAGCATGGCTTCCTGGAGCTTCTTGATGAGACGCTGCTTCACCGTGCTGTTGTTCAGCGGGTGCGTGGTCATGTCAAACAGCAGGAAGTTCTGCTTCTCTGTGCTCAGCACACCCTTTTCCACCAGGTTTTTTGCCAGACGCTCACGAACATTGCGAAGTTGGTAGTGGAGCTTCAGCGGATTCCATGTCTCTCCTGTCCAAAGCACAGAAAGTAGACAAGGAAAAGAAAAGTGCATTAATATAAACCTGTGATTTATCTTACAAGCTGCTGACCCTAGTCCAACACCTTCTGGTCAATCAGATTAGAGAATTCAACAGCGCTGTGGAATAATATCCATTACGCAGACTCTGGCTATAAAGAGGCGTGTGCTTCGTCTCACCGCTGAGCAGCTCTATCCAGTTCTGCACCGTCTCAGGAGGCTGCGTTTCCTTGACATGTTTCAGCGCCTCGTCTAGCAACACGTCTCCCGTGGGTGCGTCCGATTTGCACAGCACCTGAGCACACAGGGGAGAATTACCTAAAATTAATGCACTTGGAAACTACAAAGCGACACTGTTTTCACCCTCAAGAGGATTTTGCTGTTTATACCCAACATGTGGAATTAAACTTGCCTTTTTGTTCTGGTTAACAACATTCGAGACCAAACGTTTACAACATTCCTTAACTACTGTTCAACAACATTCCAGAACAACAGATTAACAAAATCTCAGGGCTACTGATTAGCAATATCCCATACGTACAGGTTAACTACATTCCAGAGCTACAGGTTTACAGTATTCCAAAAGTGAAGAAAAGTAATATCACAGAATTGAAGATTGACATCATTCTAAAATGACAGATTAACAATGATCCAGCATTATAGATAAACAATGTTCCTCCTCATAAAAGATCTAGAACTACAGGTTAACAGTATTCCAGAACTACAGATTGACAATGTTGTAGAGCACGTTAAAAATATTCCCAAGCTACAGATGGATAATAGTCCTGAATTACACATTAGCAACATTCCAGAATTTAAGATTAGCAAAAATTTCAGATCTATAGATTTAAAAACATTCCAGAACTACAAGTTAATAAGAACCCGGAACTATGGATACATAATGTTCCTGAATTTCAGCTTAGGCAGCATGCAAAGGCTCCAGATTGGCATTATTCCAGAATAGCAGTGCAATAGCAATACAGGTTAACAATATTCTGGAACTACATATTAATAATTTTCCAGAACTACAGATTAACATTATTCCCAAACTACAGGATAACCATATTCCAGGACTACAGGTTAACAATATTCAAGAAGTACCGGTAATAAACAATCCAGAACTACTGATTAACAGGACTATCCAGGACTTTAACCAGAACTACTGATCTACTGGTTAGTGATCAAGCTGAACAACTACAAGTGAAATATTTCATCACTAAAGATGAACAATAATCCACATTTCCAAGTTAACAGTATTCTGAAATAATCACATGCACATGCTGACTATCACAGGACACTGCATGCCAGACTGGTGACTTCCTGGAGAATTAAGCAGGAAATTGCGTTATAAAAAATAAGATGATATTCAAACAGATGCAGGAGTCAGGAACACTGTGTACTCAAACTACTGAGTAACTTAGCCTGAAAATGTTTGGGTGTGTGCGTGCCATTCCCCTCCCTCCTCCCACACTATTCACAAAGACAATGTGCAAATAAGAGACTAAAAAGCAATAGAAACCAGCCAAACACCCAAGCCAATCACAATACCAGACAGCTCCACTGCCACGCATGATCAACATCAGGCTATGATTGTTGTCACACATACCAGTGTGCTTACCACAGTACAAAATCACGTTCGCTTAAGTTCTCTTGTGTAGTTCAGATTTTCAACGAACATGTTTCTTGGTGTAAAAGGCCTCATACCAGTATAATGGCATGGAAAAAAGTTGACACACTAAAAAAGAATTTCAATGGGTCTAGTCTGACCGCATACTACTGGGCACACACCTTTCTGGCCAGCAGGCTTTTCCTCCTCATTCCGCATGGTTCGAGCTGGAGTCGTCCTCGGAGGCTGAGCTCGATTAGCATGCAGCCTCTCAGACCCGAAGATATGCAGTCATTCCAAAACGACGTGTAACCCTGTTACATCACACACACACACACACACACACACACACACACACACACACACACACATTATAATTAACTATTCTTTATTTAAACTGGAAACTTTTCCTGGTTCTTCTAAATTTCTATATCGAATTCCTTTACAGTTTAGACTTTGATGCCGTATTTCAAACCTGTAAGATATATATATATGCTTCCATTGGACTTGTGTTAATGAATCTTGTTTGAAGAACATTAACGAAGCTGTATGAATGTGTTCCCAGTTAAACAAAGGATTTCTTTCATTCTGCCACCATGTGCTTATGAATGCAATACAATGTCACTAGTAAATCGATTGACATATAAGCACTGTTCAGGATACTAAGGGGACTGGGTCTCTTACGGTACATCTGACAACTGGGAAAACTGATGAAACATCTTTGCCACATTTAGCTGTCCATTCTCTCTCACACACAGACACACACACAGACACACACACAGACACACACACAGACACACACACAGACACACACACAGACACACA
>JAQQZX010000009.1:17916609-17935301 GCA_030068355.1 Notoglanidium maculatum
TAGTGAGTTGTAGTGTTTGATGGTGAATGTTGGTGTTTGATAGTGAGTTGTAGTGTTTGATGGTGAATGTTGGTGTTAGATGATGAATGTTGGTGTTTGATAGTGAGTTGTAGTGTTTGATGGTGAATGCTGGTGTTTGATGGTGAATGTTAGTGTTCGATGGTGAATGTTGGTGTTTGATGGTGAATGTTAGTGTTTGATAGTGAATGTTAGTGTTCGATGGTGAATGTTAGTGTTTGATGGTGAATGTTAGTGTTTGATGGTGAATATTAGTGTTCGATGGTGAATGTTAGTGTTTGATGGTGAATGTTAGTGTTTGGTGGTGAATGTTAGTGTTCGATGATGAATGTTGTTGTTTGATAATGAATGTTAATGTTCAGTGGTGAATGTTATTGTTTGATAGTGATTGTCAGTATTTGTTGGTGAATCCTGGTGCTAGGTGAATATTTTAAAGTTTAATGGTGAACATTGGTGAATTAATGGAGAATGTTGGTATTTGAATATGGTTTTTAAATGTTTGTTGGTGAATATGTTTGATGAAGAATGTCAGGGTTTGATGGCGAGTGTTCATGTCTGATGGAAATGGTTGGTCTCAGATGGTGCCACTGTTTCATGTGTTTGAGTGTTGTTGTTTGCTGGAGAATACTGGTGCTTGATGGTGACTTCATGTTTGATGGAGTATGTTGATGTTTGATGGTGAATATTGGTGTGTGGTGCTGAATGTTGGTGTTTGATTATGGTGATTGGTGGGTCCTGGTGAGTGTTGGAATGTGATGGTAAATTATTAGTGCTTAATGGTGACTGTGTATGTTTGATGGTGAAAGACCCCAAAAATCTAAATTTTGGGGGTCATCAAACAAGTCCATTACCGAATGTTATACAAAACCACTACTTATTATTCAACAACACATGACATTATTCAAGAACTCGTCGAATTCAATGTCTATTTGTGCAATTTACTGAGCTTTGCCTATCCCCTTTGGAGCAGTGTCAAGAAAAAAACCACATTAAATTGTACTCACCATCAAAATGAAAGTTCATTCTTGCTCAAGTTCTTTTGACCAAATTATCTCTCATCATCATGGTCATTGCATTTGATTCATCTTGTAAACTATTTCCTGTTTACTCTGTCTTCAACAATCCCAGTATACACTGGCTCAGTAATCATGCTTCTTTGATTCAATAAATTCTCGTAAACTCTACAGTCTACAGAAATCCAGCAGTTACGTTCTGACATGTCTTTGTTATGCCTTTTGAATCTCCAAAGGTAAAAATGAAACCGAGGAACCGACTATGAGCATAAAGAACACAGACACCACACATCAGATGACTAAACAGATTATTTTGCCATGGGACGACTTCCTGTCTTCAATCTCCCATCTCACTCATTCACATTAAGAGTGGCTTATTATTTTAACTCAGTCAGCAGCATGGCTCAGTGGCCTGGTGAGGAAGGAGACAGAACAGCTTAAAAAGCACTATCTTGGCAATCAGATAATGAGGAAAAAACTTGATGTGTCCAGAACAAGCAAACACACCAGTTACGAAAACCATATTGCTCTATGTGTGTGTGTGTGTGTGTGTGTGTGTTCCATTTCTCCAAGGGTATTTCATCACGTTTCACTAATGTCACTGAAGTCCAAACATGTCAATAGTAACTGTTGGTCATTAGGAGCTGGCAAGGATTTTACAATTTCTGAAACAGCTAAAAGTTCAGAGCTTTAAATATGTCTTCATGGATATTGAGAATCAATCAAATCTTTTGACTAATGACAAATTGACTGATTCAAATTATGTTCTATAAATTATGCATATTTCCCACCCAGTGACTCTGAGGACATCCTGAGAGTAGAAAAGTTTTGTTGTTAGAAGACTTAAAACCAGAAGCAGTTCCTTCTCTTAATATAATAAAGGTAATCCGTCAGAAGAACTCTGAAATAATTTAAAGTCACTCTTCCTGCTAAATGAAATAAACTAACAGAGTCACTGGTCATTACTTTAATTTGTCACTCGTACTTACAGTCTCTACAGTATATTACCTGAGAACCTGCACAGTAGTTGACTGGATATATCCAGATGACAGCATGAAGTGGTTTAGTTCTGTCTTAATATATCATTTTCTAGTCGATGATAACCTTTTCCCAGCTGGTGTGTGTTTAAAAGCTGACTTCCTCCGGTATGTTTTTGAAGATGAAGCTTAACCCTTCATCACAGAAGCCTCCTTCCTGTTTATCTCCTGGTTTACTTCCTGTTTTTATTAGATTCTCCTCCCTAATTTTTTTCAGCTCCTGTTATTAGTCTCATTATGCTTACATTCATCTGTTTATTGTCATGTTTGCCAATATTGACATTATTGTCAACCACCAGGCAAAAAACAACCTTCAGTAGAAATTCTTTCTTTTGAAAAAATTGACGCAAGCAATGAAGATCTAGAGCTTTATTCACAAATATCTTGGTATAAATAAACGATATATGAAACATAAAAATATGTTGTTGACCGAATTCAACAGCTGCTCCTAGACATCTTTTATAAGTGATATTTTTCCACAGTGCAAAATCTTTGGTAATCAAACTTGAAGAGGAAGAAAGAGATTAGATAAAAACGCTGAAGTATTCCTTTAACATAGTTTATTAGAACTTTTTCAACGGTCATTCCTTCACCAGCCTCTCGTTTCAAGTTAAAAAGACAAAAAAAATAAATAAAAATACAGCTTGTCATGATGTCCACTGTTCTAGAGACGTCCCTCTGACACTGGAGACTCCTTTCAATAATGCTAAATAAACATATAGTACTGTATATAAGTACATATTACTTTAGAAAAGATAATGCATTAGAAAGGAAATGGTATAATCTAATAAATTCTCACACTTTTAATCATAACCTCTCTTTATTTGTCAGATGGGTGTGTGTGTCCCTAAAAAAAAAAATCTGGGGATACGTAAAAGGAACACGCTAATTGCAGACTTCCTGAAGTGCACTCCTGGGGTGATGTAGGGAGTGGAAGACACAGGAAGCTCGGATGTAAACCGTCCCTCTTAGCCAGTTCCTGAGATGTTCAGATACATTGTTTTGTGTGTGTGTGTGTGTGTGTGTGTGTGTGTCACAAGGAAGCAGAGATAAACATGAATCCTGTACACTTCATATGACATTATTCTTAACACTCCTGCATGAATCATACTGTCTCTTTAGATTTGTCGTAACATTTTTCAAGAAATTAAAATTCAAATGTACACAACAAGGTTCAAGTATTCAAATATATTTTTCAGGACATATTTGCTATGCAACATTCTGGAATTTTGCAGACAAGCTATGAGGCTAACGTAGCTAAAAAGTAAGAGAAGTCTGTCACACCTTCGCCGAAAATATTTCCATAAATATCCGCCTCAGACTACATGTAGTTCTTGCTGATGCGGTTTAGGACAAGGGTAAAGCTTTATTTCGTGAACATGATCAAAATAATATTTTTTGGAGTGAGAAAGCTTTCTAATGCTGGAAATTCCACCAAGCATATTAGAGCTGATTAGAGCTTGGACCCCTAAATATAATAACTTTGTAAAGTGGGTTGTGATTTCCACCACTGTAACAAAATACAATCACAGACCCCCTGGTTATGCTTCAGGAACTATGTACCTCCAGTCATCTATAAACATGAATTAACAGTGTAATACTAAACACACTATACGTAACGTTATAGGGCGGCCAAATTATCTTGGACAAATAATAATTTCATTGGAGACTGGTCACCTCCACCACCCACGCTACAATTCCTAAAGTTAAACGTTATGCAGATGATAATATAGTTTCACAAGTATATGGAAAATATGTGCTTATACAGTATGCAGAAAATATTTTCAGCGTGATAGACTTCCATTATATTTGTTAAGCTTGAATGATTGACTAAATTTGTCATAAAAGAGGAACTTTATCTGGAATATTCTGCAACACTTTTATGTTACATGACGTGTGCAGCATCCCTGATATGTAAGCAAGGAATAAAACACTTGCAGATGTGCTAGTAAAACTTAAATTCACAGAACTCCTACAGTTACAAAGCACTAACACTGGAGACTCCTTCCATAAATGCGAAATAAATGCGTCCTTACTGAAACTTTTCCATAGCAATGATTATATGTTTTTGTAAAATAACAACACGTTGTTGAAGACGTCTATTCTTAATCTAAGATCATGTGGAGTGTCTGCCATACACCGTGTGTTAGCTGTTACTATAGAAACGGTAGCGTGACAAAACAAGCACGTTACTGTACACTTGTGATTTGAGTTACAGCTGGAACTACTGTCAGAGCTGCTGTGATAGAAAATAAATCAACACCATCTGACCAGTCAGAAGGGAGAATTGAAGAGTGCTGTGGAACAAATAGGATTTTTAAACAACGTTTTATGCTTATTAGTGAAACCGAGTGAAGTTGGGTGCATGTCGGAAAAGTCGTTCATCTTTGAAAAATCATTTTCACCCAGAAGACTTAAACACCTGAGCGCTGAGCACATGGAAGGCAGATCTTCATGTTCGACTCAGTGATGGAGTGAGTAGCTGCTGGAGAAGGGGGCCTCCGTTGGGGTCTGTGTCAAAATAACAAATTATTTCCAGGGAAGGAGAAGCGGATTGGTACCAAGCGCTTGCCCCTTCATGTGGTAATGTTTAACACACTGCTGCTATCACTTAACTTCAAAACATGTGTTTGACAGGGATGTGACGTGTTTGGGTCAAAGTTGTGTCAAGACAGTTCAAAACTACTGACACTAGCATTTTTTTTTCTTCTGAATTCGTGAGAGGATGTTAAAGTGCCATGTTAAACAACATCATGCATACATTACAGACATTTCATACGTACGAACTTTTCACAACAGTGTTGAATTACCACGTAGTCCATAGTGTTTATTTGCAACCAGAAAAACACTTGAAAACACACACATTTTCAGACATATAAGGCGTCTGAGATGTTTGTTTCTTTAGATTTGCTCTAGTGCTACTATGTTACTAACAAATTAGAAAGGTTAATAGCTACCAGCTAAGCACTGTTCAAACTGCATACTTAAATGAAACTGGAGATGAATCTGCTAATCACACGGGCACCCAGATAGCAGATATAAGTACGTTCACTGGTACAGCTTGCACAGTTTACACCTCGGTGACCTCGTTTTGCTGTTCGGGAAAATGAGGACATTGGCAAAATGTGGGCAGATAACAGGAGTTGCAACAGCACAAATCTAATTTAAAATATTGTAAGTACATTTAAAGAGTTTGAGGAAGTAGCAGCTGTTCTTTCTAGGCAATCATATTTTAATAATTAATTTCATTTCAGCTAAATGAATTGGCCCACATTTTCAGTTGGTTTCAGTTTCAGGGTTTTTTTCCCATTAAACTGAACTGACCACTTTTTTCCGGGGTTGTTTTTAGTAGGATACACAAAACATTTATTTCTCATTATACCCGAACCATCATGCATCCCTGCCTACATGAACTTTCACATGTGGAGTTATCCTTGGGTCTGTGTGGGTTTCATCTGGTTTCTCTGGTTTCCTCCCACTGTACAAACACATACCAGTAATGGTGTGTGGATTGGCTACTCTAAATTGTGCGTAAATGTTTGTGTGTGTGTTTGTGTGTGTGTGTGTGTGTACAGTATGTGTATGTACAGGTTTTTGTACCCTTGTGAGGACCAAATGTGAGCTTTTACTATCCTTGTAAGGACAATTTTGGATGGTCCTCACAAGAGGGTGGCCTTCACAGCAGTTTTAAGAGTTTTGTAAACAAAAATAAGCAAAAGTAAAAGAGCTAAAATGCTAGTTAGGTTTAGGTCAAAGTGAAGCATTAAATAGCTGCATTAATCATTATGTCAGTGGACAGTGTGTGTGTGTGTGTGTGTGTGTGTGTGTGTGTGTGTGTGTGTGTGTGTGTGTATTCCTGTCTTGTGTAAACCAGAATAAATGATATCCATGTTTGCAGCTGATTTGCAGCAGTAATTTAGAGTGGACCCTGTGTGTCTCTGCTCAGTCAGCTACAACTCTGCTCCACTCTAACAACTTTTGCAAGTACTTCATGCAAATCCAGAGGGCGATACCGTCTAGGGGGCAAAGGAAGCTGCATTCTTCAGTTGTACACACATACACACGCTCGCGCGCGCACGGACGGACGCACGCTCGCGCTGTTTAACTGGCCGCAGCTTTTAGGCGCGCGAGACGATACGAGACAGCTCGCAATGCGCTCTGGAGAGCTCTGCTTAAGGCTCGCGGCACTGTTCGGTAAGTAACGCATGTATATCCATTTATTCATTTATTTATTTACTTATTCCTTCGTCGCTTCATTCGCGAGAGCTCTTTCAAAAAATAAAGCGGCGTGTCTGCTGCATCGCACGCGCGACTTGTGCACGACTGACTCGTGCCTAATGCCGCTAATGCATTACTGATGAGATGCACTTTAAGCGGCCAGAGCTGTGGGTTGCTTCTTATGCACTGTTATTCTCCCAAGAGGAGAGATTTTAGTTCGTGCACGTGCTTTTCTTCGCGATGAATACTGTTTAGGTATTTGTGCGCAAGAGAAAACTGGCTACACACCGGTATTTATATGTGATAGAGGACGTATTTACGTGCTACAAAAACACCTGAGGGGTTCACCTGACTTTTATACACCTGCAGCATGAACTTGCTCTTTCCAAAGCAGATTCTAGCATCCAGTTTTCCACAAGAAGGTGTTTGTCCTAAATAATGAGTCTTGAGTGTCGGGATTAAAGCCTTTGCATTAATGTTATGTTAAGAAATTTCAGCACCTGTACCTGAGCTCAGAGTTTAGGATGTTCTGATGGGCCTGTGTACATGAGGGTTTCCTCCAGGTTCGCCGGTTTCCTCCAAGTTCGCCGGTTTCCTCCAGATTTCCAAAATCGTGCAGGTAGTTCGACTGGCTATTCGAAATTTCCCCTAGGTGTGAGTGAGTGTGTGAATGTGTGTGAGTGTGGTGCAATTTACTGTAGGGAGGGAATTCTGCCACCTGGCTCTCTGGTATAGGGTCCAGATGTGTCAGAATTATGAGCCTGACCTAGATAAAGCGCAAAAATGAATAAATGATAAATTGGTGTAGAATGAATGACCTCACAATGTGTGTAGTTGTCCTGCACTTCCTAATACTGACAGGACTTGGTTACGACTGTTACACTGATGTGAAATAGACGTCGTAGATTCGAGGTGCAAGTTGGAGGGGCAATTGGTGTGGCAAGGAATATTTCCAGAGTGGAAACAACCACATTGTGCCTTCTGTGTGGCTATGTTTCTGGATGGGGAACCGTACGGGAAATAGTTTATACATAGTTTATACATGAGATTCCTTCTCTGGTGCAATTTCCCAGCCCAGTCCTCAACGACCAGAAACATGCTTGTAAAAAGGAAAAACGTTGCCTATCTGAGATCTCAGAAGTAAGATCTCAGAAATAAACCAGTAATACATCTGACTAAGCTAATCAAATGATTACTTCATGCTTTACAAGGTTAAAATGGGTGTTACTATGTAAGGAAGTGTTAGAGTGTATTATCAGTCCTCTTAGTAATATGCTGCGCTGCACAATAAACATGCTGGTAGATGAATTGGCTGCGTTAAACTTCTATTAGGAGTGAATGAGCATTTCATCAGGTGTGTGTATTCCAAGCGGTGATCCTGGGACAGACTCCGGATCCACCACAACCCCACACATTCAGAAAAGGGGTAATAATCAGTACTATTTCTTGATACTATAGTGGTAATTTCAAGAATACACCTTTTTCTACCCTATATATATGTATCTGTTATCTAGAAAGGTGCATGTATTGTACTGTTCATTTTAAGTTTTACTCTAAAAGTAATTAGGGTCTAAGTATGTACCTTTTTGTAAATGTATAATATATCCACATTTCTAGGTGAAAGATACATTTTAAAGGTACAAAAGATAAAGTGGCAAGGATAGGTAAAGTTTAGTTCAGATTTTTCTTAGAGTATGACCAGGTTGAAGCGGTTCAACTGAAGATAAGTGAATGAATGGATGTTAGTCGAATTCATTTGAAGATGTCCAGAGCTGTTTCCTTAGAATTACTTAAGTAGGGAATAAAACATATTGAAGCATGCTGGCATGGGAAAATAATCCGTGACGGAGCAACAACCTGACACAAAACAGGGTTACTGTTCCCATCCCAAAGTTGATTATTTTTTTTAATAACAGCACATCATAAAAGTGTTTTATCTTCTTATATTACAGTGACGTGCTAATGCTTACAATGAATAATTTATTAATTAATGACACATTGTGCTTTTTATCCATTTATAGTTATGTTTAATGTTGTGGGATGTCCACTAAAAACATATTCATTTAAACCTGTCAGAACCTTCTGACCAACCATGATCATAAATTATTAGTTAAAATTGAGCTTGTTTTCAAATCCACTATCGTCTCTCTTTCTTTGACTCCGTTTTCTCACTTTTCTCTTTTTTTCTCATTTCTGTCTCTTCCTCTCACCCTCTCATTCACTCTCATTTCTCTCTTTCTCTGTGATTTTGAGTCATGCATATGATGCAGGCTTGTGATCTTTGATAGAGAATTAAGTAAGTTGTGTATACACACACACACACACACACACACACACACACAGAGAGAAACAGAGAGTGAGAGACTGGCCAAGTGCGAAACATCCAGCCACATCAGTTCTACCTGCTTCCTCGGTATGTTATCACATCTTCTGTACCTCTTGTGCGTGTGTCGATACTGTGATATCTGAGGCTCCAACACTCCGGTTCTCAGTTACGTACAGGTGGTTTTGGTTTCACACCAGAAATCCGTCATCTGGCTTTTTTTAGTTTGTGTGCGCGAGAAACAAGTGAACACGCTAGAAAAATCCTGCAAGCACATAAACACCCCTGCAACCTGATGCTCTTGAGACACATTTATAAATGCTGATTAGTGTAAACGGCTGTGCTGTGTCATAACAAGGCCGACATTGAATAAACTAGAAATTCTTGCTTGCTTGTTTGATTCTGATTTGATTTTGATTTGATGCTTGATACTGAGAGATTTTGTGAAAGAAAGGCGCTTGAGTTGCAAAGAAGGCTGAAGTCTTGGACAGAGTGCTGTCAATCAAGCCTGCTCATTAGAATATTAAGCCACGCCCATCAGGACAGTTCTCAGCTCAGTCATCAGACTGAGCAGTGTTTTATAGCATTTCCAAAAAAAAAAGAGAGAGAGAGAGAAATGGCAGTTGGTGCAACAAGGGCTTTTTAAAACAGTACATTTAAACATATTTATTTAGATTTTGATACTTTGTGAAATTTGATTGCAGTTCTTGTAATTTTGTAATATTTCTGGGGACTCAATTGACTATAACATTACAGATACCATTGACACCATTGTGAGTAAGATGACTGAGTACTGTGGTTTTCCATTAACTGGTCAATAAGTGGAACCTTTTGTAAAAAAAAAAAGAAAACCCTCCACTAAAAATGTTTTACTTTTAAGGGTTCCTACAGAGAGACAATTTGAGGAACTCTACCGATATTATAAAAGCAAAAGTTTGTCCATCACACCATGAGGTTCTTCACCAAACTGCCACAAAGTTGGAAGCACACAATTGTCTAGAATGTCTTTATATCCTGGAGAATTACAGTTTCCCTTCACTCGAACTAAGAGGCCCAAACCCGGTTCCACCATGACAATGCCCCTGTGAACAACGCAAGCTCAATGAAGACATGGTGTGCTAAGGTCTGAGTAAAAGAACTGGAGTGTCCTGCACAGAGCCCTGACTTCAACCCCACTGAACACCTTTGGAATGAACTGGAACACTGACTGCACCCCTGATCTCCTCCAAAATCTAGTGGAAAGCCTTTCAGGAAGAGTGACTGTTATTATAACGGCAAAGGGGGATCAACAAGCACATATGGATGTGTCGGTCGGGTGTCCACAAACTTTTGGCCATATAGTGTGTGTATGCATACAGTATTTACGGAGCTGTTATAGTGACACACGTGCACATATACAGTATGTAGACTCGATGTAAAATTCTTTAAAGAATGAAAATGTTGTGAATTTTGTTCCTGGGTTTTAACAGAAAAAATAACAGAAAAAGCTGTTATATGTCATGTTGATGGCTGTGTATTACTTCCTGTGGAAAAGTCATTTGAAAAAGTGTTTGAGCAGTTTCAGTATGGTCATTTTCAGACCAAATACTTTCATTTCAAATTTAAAACTTGGCAGTTTTAAATAAAAAAGATGGTACTGGAAAGGAAAAAGTGCTGTTAAACCATATCGGATAAAAGGTTAAAGAAATTCTTGCTGTTTACACAACAATACACTAATAAAAATAACCTTTTTCAGATGTAAAATTTCACAAAATGTGAGTTATCAAGTCAGATTAATTCGCTACTTAATGTTCGCTATTGACTACTCCATAAATAACTCCACACTATTTTTTAAAAGTATATTTGATGTATGTCATTTAGGAAACAGTTACTATAATCATATAAAGTAATAATTTGTCACTGGTTTATCACATTAGGTTTCAGCACTTTCTGCGTGAGATGCTAATCTTGATGCTTCTTCTCCTTTAACCACTGTTTGACTCCTTTAACACACTAAAACTTTTAAGATTTTCTAAATGACCCAAGAGTGGCTGACATCATCTGTCACGTCATATATCAGTCCTGTTTACGCTGTGTTTATCTCCACACTCTGATAAACTGAGCATTCCTGTTTGTGTGTACCCTGTGTGGAATGCTAGCTGTGATTGCTAGCTCTGATTGCTAGCTCCGCTCAGTTTTCTAGCCGTGCGAGGCTGCAACGCTGTCTTTTTAAATCCTTGTTTCTAAATTTATGACATGAACTCAGTAACCTCACTTACTTCACCTCAGTAATTGATTCTCTCATCTCCTCGTGTGTTCATTTATCTTTGGCTGCAGACTTGCTGCGCTGTGTTTTATGGCTAATTTTATAATGTGCTCCTAAAATAGAACGAGAAAGGGGTAACTGAGATGAGAAGAGATGAGAAAGAGGAGAGAGAGGGATTTCTAATTGTAATGTAAAGAAAGGTTTCTGCCTCGTAAATCTACACAGTATACAAGCAGATGCATCAAATGTCCCAGTAGACCGTGCTCTGAAGCATCTTCTACCATTCTTAGATGCTAATGAAAGACATTCTTTTGCTAGCTGATTGGGTCCAGGCCTTCGCGACGATCCGTGATTACTCCATATTAACGTGAAAGTTAGGAGTTTCTCATGCTTTCTGTAATTAGAGGACCTTCGTGGTAACTTCTAATGAGGAATAAAGGAATAAGCCGTTTCCTGGATTGTGATTGCTCAGGAGATTTTACATATTACAAGTTGACTGCGTTAAAGAAATATTTAGGCACGGATATCGAACTTACACGACTTCAATCTCGGCCCACATGTCATTAATCAACTAAAATGAGACGATCAGTGGCTTCTAGAAATATGTGGCTGATGCAGGTGATGCTAGAATCACCTGGTTTTCTGTAGAAATCTTCCTCAAACCAGGACACAACATGACTTACTTTAATCCATAAACATTGAACAAATGCCACTTTTTAGCCACGTTCTGTAACATTAAGAAAAGAAGCCAATGTCTATGGTTTAATCGTATCATTTAGGATTTCTAATACCTTGCTATAGAGGAGACATTAGGAATCAACAATGTTTCTTCAACTAACAGTGGTCAGACTACACATGAATAATAATCACCTGTGTTAAAAAAAGCTAATTTACTGACAGGGAAAGGACGCTGGACCTAATAAACTTCTTCTATGTGAAAGTGTGACTACCTTTAAGAAGTCAAGAGGGCAGGGCTGTGGTCTCTTTTGATCAGAAAAAAGTATGGAGAAGCTGCTTCTTATTAAGTATCAGTTCCATTGGTTTATTGCCTTGCTGTTTTATTACTGTTGTGCACATCTGGAGAAATGAATGAATGTGTAAATGAATTTGGTGTCTCGCAACATACACTAGGGGTTTTGTAGTACACTTCTTTCTGCATGCTAGGAATTTTTTGCTATCTAGGTTGGCACATCTGCATTATAGGGGAAGTCATTTTAAAACCTCTTTTTAGTTCAGTGTGGTGTCACTGCTATTAGGCCCTACATGCTGAACTTTTCCACCTACTGGTGGTACACGAAAGCTAATATTTATGCAGATAATATACTTCCACTTTGAACCTCCAATCATAAAATGAGATTACATAGCTTAACATTTTTTTCTTTTTACTTGTTAGATACATTTGCCTCATAGTTAAGCCCAGTACAAATCCAAGCAAACATGTCTTGACTGATCAAACATGGGAAGTGTTTGTGCCAAACCATTTCTTTCATGTTAGTCAGATACACAGCAGCTGAGTCGTTATATTGTTTGGATTTAGTGCTTTAAATAGATCTGATGGTAAATGGATAGTCATGATAAACTAGTCATGACTTCCCTTTCTGGTTCGACTCCAATTAAAATATCTGCTTAAGTTTTGTTTCCAAACTGCACAACAATTTATGTCTAAAACAGTTTTAGACAGAACTGGAAGCTCGTAGTAATAGTAAATGAACAGATGTTCTCCATTACAATGATGGCCAATGATCGTTTGTACAGTATGTAAGGAATAAAACACAATTTAATGAACATCCATGAAACAAGGTAGTTCCCATTATTACTTATGTCATGGCAGCTATAAACAGTTGTTGCATCACCTTTGAAGAAAATTTCATAAGAAAACCACAGCTCATCATGTTACCAAGAAATGATCAAAGTGCAAAGCCCCTTGCCCTCTAGACTTTCCCATGCTAGAGATCTCGCTGTTACAAAGCACTGACACTAGAGACTCCTTCCAAAACTGTTAAATAAACATCCCCTTCGAAAAAGCTTTAGCAAAAAAGCTTTAATGATTATACAGTACATGTTCCTTTGTTAAATAACAACACATTTTTAATCTGAGTGTTATTAGTCAGAGATTATGTGGAGCGCCCATCCTATCCCATCATATATCCTTTTGGATCCATTTACCGTATTTGGTCACGACTTCCTGTTCTTTCCTACATTCCTCTGTTGAGCAATATCATTGCATCGAGAAGGAAAGGGCTGCGATCCGTGACTAATTAATGAGGACATGGTTTCATCCAATCACAGAGCGCCACGTTCCTGTGACTCGCAAAATGACATCCTCACAGCATTTCCTTTCATGTTCCCAAATATATAAACACGTTATCAGTGGGATTTGTTAACTTCTTTAATGTCTGCTAATGTTATCAGATTAAATCTAATATGGCTGTTTCTTGTCACAATGTTCCTGCTCTGTGATTGGTGGAAGCCGTCTGCACTCATTAATTATTCATAAAAGAAACCTAACCACCTGGTGATTGTTTCCGCCTGTTCCTGTTTCCTTTTCGTCTTCCCTCTGCACTACGTGAAGTCTTGTGTGTTTATACAGTCATTCCAAGGCGTGACTTCCTGAAACTTGTCCTCTGTCCCTTTCCCAGCTTTCTGGATGCTGGTTCCTGTTAGGCTTTTGCTTTCTCTGGTTCTGACCCTTGGCTGTTTTTCTCTGTTCTGAATAATCCTGTATGATTTTTAATTATTTTTGGCAACTCAACCAAGAGTTTAAATTTCTTTCACTGAAATAGCTCTAATAAACAACAACCATTATACACAAGTGCATCCAGCAACTCACTCTCACCTGCTTTGCTTTAATCATGATGTGTCTTTCTTTCTTTCTTTCTTTTGCTCTTTATTCACTCATTTGCACTTTCTTTCACTTTCATTTGTTCTTTATTTCTTTTTCAACTCATTGATGTTCCCTCACATTCTTTTTTTCATGATTTCTTTTTTTTCTGGCCTTAACGTTTTCTTTCTGTGTCAGATTCTTTATTTCATTTGTTCTTTCTTTCTTTTACTTTCTTTGCCGCTTTCACTCTTTCTTTCACTATCTAGCTATCAATCATATTCTTTCACCCTTTCTTTATCACTCTTTCTTTCACTCTTACTTTAATCTTTCTCTTCTCTTTATCCTTTGGTTTCTTTCTCTCTTTCCCTCTCCTTTCTTTCTTTTTTTTTGTTTTTTTTTGGTACTGTTTGTTTTTTCTGTAAATGGGAACAATGCAATCGCAATCAGACGTTCATGAGGCGTTAACCTCAACCGGGGAGTCGGCAGCTTTTCTAATCTGTAACGTTTGGGATAACGTGACACATAACACGGCGGGGTTTTAGGCGTTCATGGGAGCGTTCTGAATGAGCAGGACATTGACAGCCTGTGAGTCAATGCAAGGATTTTGTTTTTGTTTGTGACAATCCACAAATCATAGTCATTCATCGAGGATAATCTATGATCAATATCTTATCGATCTCAGACAAATCAAGACAGACTGCATGAAAAGACGTCTCAGTGAAACACTGAAACATAAAGTAAACTAGCCAGAATGAAACCCATGACAAGTGAGCACATAATAAGGGAACTAAGGGTGGTGGAGATTACTTGTTGCCCTGGGAAGTGTCGTGTTCTTCAAATTTGCCTCAGCACTTCCCCTAGTTTGCATCTTAATTTGCAACCTAGTTTGAATTTACTCAGAAGGTAGAAGATGATGGTTTTATTTAGTTAACTGCCAAAAATGCAAATTTTTACATATGTCAACAAGGATCATCACATAATTAATATACTGTCTTAGTATATTAGTCTTATTCGTCTTTGATTTGTCCATGATTAGCTTCATTCGCCCGATGTTTTACAGTTAGCAAGCAGAGACGACTGAACAGAGTGTTATTCTAGACATGCAGTTTGCACAATGCTAAAGCCGTAGCTATAAATGACATCACTAGAGATGGCACAATAACACTTTTTCAAACTTTTGAGTATCAGCTGATTCTGATACCCATCTGATATTTGAGAAAAAAACTATTCATCTGATCATCTGATAAAAACTATTAAGCTTGAAAATAACCTTTTAATCAGAAGTTCTTAAAGAAATACGCAAAACATTGACATAGACGTGACGCAAAAATGTTAATTCAGCTGTCAGAAAGGTTCCTTCAGTGATGAAGTATAAGGGAAAAAAGTCAAAAATAGAGGATTTTTTGGATGAAAAGGGTAGAAAGTGCTTGTCCGGTGAATCCTGAATCTTATTAACGAAAGGGCGTGTTCAAATTCCGGATCGACCAATCACACGTCAAAAAGGTAGGCAGGAGCGTACACGTAGAACTTTATGAATTTTCTTTCAAAGCTTCCAAGCTTGTGTTTGGTTCTATGTGTGGTTTTGTCATTTCTGTTGTCCTGAAATAAATCCCACTTTACAAATGTTACAATATTATTGTCTCGCAGAAAATATCTATCTGCTAGAAGCTTGTAATGGTCCTTGTAAAGAACCTTCTAGACACATAAGAACATGTGGTTCTTATGAAGCAAACTGATCAATTTTAATTCCTAAATTATATATGTATATTTTCATGTTGATAACATGTTTAAACGTTTTGACTGGTATGTTTGGCAATGATTTCGCATTTTGGTGGCACTGACTAAATGGCTGACAAGAAAATTGCACTTGGAAACCTGAATGAAAGTTTTTTAGGGAATTACGTGAATTACATTTTTCTGGTTATTCAAATTATTCTGCTGCAATGTACAAACTACACTGAGGAACGCACAAGCAGTTGAGAGAACCTCAAGCCTGGTTCAAGAAATTGTTTAAAGTAACTGAGAATTGTAACGTGCAACTCAGGAAGTCACACCTTTGAGCATAATGGACAGATGTGTACATTTAAGCATGACTCATGCAAGCAAGCTCAGCGGTACTTTTGTATCTGTACAGATTTTCTTTACTGGGTTAAAGTTGAAAATAGTTTGCAGCTTAAAATTTTGTTTGCTGGACTAAGAGGTGTGACTTCCTGTACATCAGAACACACACACACTGCCATTTCCTTTAAAACGCTATTTTTCTGGTTTGTTTTATGTTTGTTTGTCGGTTATAACTGACACAATGCTTGTATGCTCACTTTCTCAAATGAACATAAATCATGATTTTTTCCAAATCAACCTTCTGTCGCTGAGATGATATCGAGGTACAAGGTGTGAAATAAACATGTGAAGCTGAAGGTGTTAGTAGTGTGATCAGGGGCAGGGCAGGGTCTCAGGGTTTTTTTTTAGAAGCTTTAGAAACTCGTGTAATAAAACATAATAGAGGGAAAAACAGCTCTGCCAAAAGACAGTGCAAATAAAATGACTGAGCTTGCGGTGCGGGGACAGACAGGTGTGACTTCGGGGTCGTGACCTTCTGACTCCGTGACCTGGGGTCATGTTCCCTGAAGCGCAGAAAAAACATGTGCACGCAAACACATACACACGAGCAAACACATTTAAATACAGAGACAGAAAAGGGATATTCATAGAAACATACAGACAAAAGGATAAACAAAGAGACAGACAATTACAAAAGGAGACAGGCAGACATATAAATTACAAAGACAGACAGACAGATATTATAGAGACAGACAGATTGATGTACACAGAGACAGATATATAGAGAGACATACAAGCACACACGTAATGCAGACAGACAGATTGACAGAAATACTAAGAGACAGACAGACAGAAATACACAGACAGACACAGAGAGACCGACAGACTGATGCATATAGAGACAGACAGACAGAAAGATTTACAGGGACAAGCAGACAGAGAGACATGTAGAGAGACAGACAGACACATTTAAAAAAGAGAGACAGAAAGACATATAGAGACAGACAGTTACATAGGGAGACTGGAAGGTGCATAAGTAAATAGAGAGACAGACTGATTAAAGAGAGACAGACAGATTGATGTACAGAGCGACAAAGACAGATGTACAGACAGACGGAACGACAGGTCAGACAAATAGACAGATATATAGAGAGACAGACACGCACACACATATAATGCAGACAGACAGATACACAGATAGATAGATAGATAGATAGATAGAAGGCCAGTCACATAAATACAGAGAGACAGACAGATCATATACAGAGAGACAGGCAGATTGATTGATATAGAGAAAGACAGACAGATAGATATATAGAGACAGGCAGAAAGACAGACATTCAGAGAGACAGACAGACACATTGAAAGAGATACAGACAGACAAATAGATAAACAAACAAACTGACTGGCAGACAGACAGTCACCTAGACAGAAATACAGACTGATAGACAGACAGAGACAAACAGGCAGATAGGTATACAGACAGACAGGCAGATCTACAGACAGTTAGAGATAAACAGACAGAGAGACAGACAGATACAGACAGAGAGAAGGCATGTTTTTGAGTTCAATTTCTGCTGCATGACTCATTTTAGGAGTTCAGCTGTTGGAGAGCATCAGAGAGGAAAGACTGAAGTGTCTCCACTCCAACACACAAACACACACACACACACACACACACACACACACACACACACACACACACATACACACACACAAAGAAAGTCTTCCTCTGAACTTTTCCAGGCCTGTTCAGCTCTTTTGACCGGCAAAGCTAAATTTATATCTGAGGAACACGACATTTCCTTCCCATAATCTTCATAATGTGTAACATACACATCTCTCTCTCTCTCTCTCTCTCTCTCTCTCTGTCTGTCTGTCTGTCTGTATGTATTTCACACTTACTGTCTAATCTAATTTGCACAGTAGTTTCCCCTTAAACCCAAATGCAGTCAGCTGAGCTCGAGCTATGACGCCAATGTTGCTAATAATTCAGGGTGTGTGATATGACTATAAAATCATATCACGACTCACATCAGCATTACTATGATGTGAAATTCCAGTACATGAAATGGAAATGAAATAGAGTAAATGAAGTACCAAAGCATATTATTTCTACAATATCTCAGAAAAGAATGTTGCAACATAATTTGTCAGGTTATTTATATTATATTGTCATAATGCCCAGCCCTACTAAGGTCGTTCCATAAGTATATGCACCCATTCTCATATTGTTGCATCAATGTTAAGCTCTGTTAATTATCATCTATAGTTAATTTTAATAAACTTGGCTCTATATTATCATCTTTGAGCGCCGATCCTGAGTTTTACAGTTAGCAGACAAATTGTGGATTAAACCCCACTTTATCTGACATTTTTTCCATTTTAGCATGTGATTAAACTGTCTACATCGTTCACACTGTGTCAGTCTGGGTTGCCAAATTGGAACAGCAATTTCTATCCAAAATTATATCAAAACTCAATTGTAAATGATATATAATTATAATAATTATTATAATCATATAATATAGGTATTATTTCCAACCCAAGGTGGATTTTGTCCAATCTGACAACTCATCAGTCTCTCTGTCTTGTCTTGTTACCATCATCTGCTCACCAGATCCCAGAACCCACACCACTCCTCCTCCTTTGTCACATGGCACCATCTCTTTTCCATTAACCGTCAGACTGCAGGGTGCATACCAGCCTTTAAAGCAGGGGGGGTTAGAGGGTAGTTTGGTGTGGTTAATGTTCTGTCAGTCCATGTGATGTTTCAGCAGCTCGCTCTTTGCTCTCTTGCTGTTCTTTCTCAAGAAAAGGTAAACATTCAGAATGAGAAATTGTTTTTTTGGGGGGGACTTTTTTTGACTCTTTTTTCAGACCACACAGATGAAAGTTGCTCTTTCAAACCCCACATTCACAGCATGATGGTATATTTAATGCGCACTTTGAC
>JAQQZX010000009.1:17938406-17950981 GCA_030068355.1 Notoglanidium maculatum
TGTGTTTTACTTTTCACGTCAGACCACACAGATGAAAGTTGCTCTTTCAGACCCCACATTCCCAGCATGATGGTATATTTAACGTGAACTTTGACCTCGGTAAAGATTTCTTCCCAGGCCTTATCCATAGGAAGTTTCGAAATACAAAATTAAATTAATCACATAATAGTAACACAGTGACACTGGTGGTGTTTTATGGCAAGGTGTCCTAAAATCAATAAGCTTAGCTTTTTTTTTTTTCAAATGTCAATCATTTTACAGAAAGACTAGATCACTTAGGATCCATTCTACAAAGTTACAATGACTAACGGATTCCCATAATGCACTGCGAGTTACAGTGATATACTGAAATGATTGTGTAATGAAATAAGTATATTTAGCTACGTATAAATAAGTACACAGAGCGTCATCACATCCTTTATCAGGCTCATAAAAACCTACAATTACCCAATTAGCAAACAGGCTCTTAGCTGTTGTAGCTTATACTTTAAACAATAGCGACATGTAAAAATATATTGAATTTATTTTAGATTGAAATTAGAAAGGGATATCCACAAGTTACCCCACAGATTGAATAATATTGCTGTTATGGATATAGAAATTATTAAAATCATGTATGTTATACAGTGGAAAAACAATTTCTTAGATCAACGTAGTTAAATTAAGGGCAGAATTTCCACTTAAGTACAATATGTAAGTTCAACAAAAAGGAAATAATTAATAATGGCTCTTTTTTTGTTTTTTGTTAAACTCATTAAATAGAAACAAATACATTTATAAAGCTACGTTACTGTAGTAACATGGACATTATATGTTTATAGAAATGAGTGAAATATATCTAACTGCTAGTCAATAATTTTTTCACCTATATAATTTTTAAAAATCAATCATTTGACTATTATAATATTTACTAACTACGTTATTCATGAAATTGACACAATTACACAAAATATCTGACTATGTATCTGATATAATATCTGATGTTTTAAAACATGTTATATTTTAAAAGTATAACCTTAAATGTGATTAGTCTGGCTATCTTTTCTGCTTTCATTATAATTACTGATCGAGTGGTCGCACAAAACAGAAATAAGACAGATAGTTAATATATATGCAGCAGTAGTTAATATATCTGACTTTTTCATATCAGAAAATCAAATAAAGTTGGGATAAGAAGAACATGTGTAATGTCTTGAAATCCTTCCTTTAAGGGCCTGGAAGCCCATTACGATATACACTTTTCACCGATTTTGAGTTATTTGTATTAAAGTGTCATTTATTTAAAGCTGCCAAACTTCATAGATGTACTTGATTGTACATCTGGTAAAGCGAGGTCTGATGTTAAGTCGACACATTCTGTTCTGTTTGTTAGATTTAGATCAGATAGTCAGACTGTTGAATTCTTGCCGATTTTTTAAAGGAAAAGAAAAGGCTGGGAACACAAGCTGCTTAAGGAAGTGGACTGGATAATGTCAAGAGCAGAAGCACTGCGTTTAGCTCGACTTCCGCACCCTGTGACGTTCAGCAGTCAGCCTCAAGGGGCATTTTATCCACAGATACAGACGATTTCCCCTCACAAATGGGACCGTGTATATACAACAGGGTTCAGAAGTCTACATGCTCTACTGATAAAGATCATTATGTAATTGATTAGCAAAAAAAACCAAAGAAGTTGGCTTTAATCTTTATATATTTATTATTCAATACTCAGAGAAGAAACAGAGCATTTATTATGTGTTATCATCCGTATAATCTAATAAGAACTGAACACACTGCGCTGGATTTGTATTAGTGAAGTATGACGGAGTTTGGTGGAGAGATTTCAATGTGTGATAAGTCTTGAAGTTGAACTGAGTTGAGTGTGTTAGAGCAGAAAATGTGCAGTGCCTCGTTAGTGTGGTCTTCCTCCACCGGTTTTTATGTAAACTGTTCATTTTGTGAATGAATAAATCTTAACATAAATGGCAAGATGCGACATACAAATGACAAAAGCCCTTTAAAGGTGCACCATGTAGGATTTAGGGGAATCAATTAACAGAAACGGAATATAATATTCATAAATATGTTTTCATTAGTGTACAATTACCTGGAATGTTGTGTTTTTCTGAGCTTAGACTGAGCCGGTTATAGCTACATAGGGAGCGGGTCCACCTCTGCAAAGTGCTTTCGGCATTTTTTGTTTTTACAAGTGGCAGCGTGAATCGGGAAGGAAGACGACGACAAAGAAGAAGAAAGGAAGACAAGGAAGTAGAAATAAGAGGAATCAGTGTTTGCTGGTGCTGGTTTGAGAACCCAAATTTCGTAAAATGGAGGATCATGCTTGTTATTTAGCACGGAAAAATGTGAATGGAAGTACTTGGAGGTTCTCTCTGGGCACCTGCCGGCCAAGGGAGGGGTAAGGAAGGACATTCAGATGGTTGAATCCTGTATAATGGAACTTTAATGTCACAAATATTTCTGAGGCTGAGAACTGTGGACTGTGCGGGTTTTTATTTAATGACATTATCAGGGAGTTCCTCTTCACACACACCAAATTACACATGTTTTTTTTTTATTACAATGGTCCTGGAAATACTGCCAGTTTTGTGGGCAAGGAAATTTCATTATCTGAAAAGAAATGCACATCCGTTTTTTGCTGGGAAAAGAACAATTATGTTACGTGGCCTGTTGCTGCACCCTACAGAGTGAGAGTATTTTCACTAAAGTGAGTGTGTATGAGTATATTAGGATAAAAATGAGTGAGATAGGGCCGGATATAACCCATGATCTTTTCTATAGTAACAGCTCATTCACAGGCACTTAACTAAGTTTGTAGACCAGGGAAAGTCTTCAGGACAAAGGAGTTTACACTTCGCAGTTTCTTAGGAGCATAACAAGCTGTCTTTCCTTATTAATGTCAAGAAAAAGAAAAAAGAGAAGTTGGTGAAGAAACAACTGTTTATATAGTAGCAGCTATAATGTAAGTGAGAACTGGAACTTGGGTTCCAGACGTCCCACAGCGTTAAATGTTACAAAAAACAGACTGACACAATATAACGTGTTATTCTCGAATTTAAAATACATGTAAGCATTGGCAAATTGTGTGGTATGAGAGAACTGGAAAATAATCAAGTTCCGGTGGTAGTCGTAACTCACACCACAACATCTTGTTGCTTTTCTTCGAACAACCAAACTAGATATTGCATATAGATATTTATTCTTAGAACAATGCTTATGACGTTTGTAAATGAAAAGCCTAATCCTATTTGCCAATGATAGTGTATTTATATGGAAACATTTGATTGTGGAATCAAACAACAGCGTAAAAAAAGAAAAACATCTGGTAAACTTAAAGACCTAAAACGTTGGCATTAATAGCTGCAGATGAGGGTTAAGATGGTCACATGTTAGTAATCAAACACTGTAGACAGAATTTTTGTCCCCATACAAAATGATTAATGCTGACATTGTGCCAAATTACATTGAGCTCATAATAATAATCATGAGTAATAATATTAATAGTAGTAATAGTGACAGGTCTGGTTTCTTAGCGACTGTAATTGTGATGGGTGAATTTCATTTGAATGCACCAGTAGTGATTAGAATCTGCATCTGTAAATGTCTGGAAAAGGCATTAAGGAAATTCAGCATAACAGTATTTCAGTATTAAATACAAACAACCAATTCTTATTTCCTACAGTGTTTCTATACGCTTTGCATGGTGTTTGTGATACAGAAAATGACCTACCCGAACATGTGTATTTTTAGTTTCTCTATGAAATGCTTGATTAATCATTATCTGGTGAACTTGGCATGTGGGAATGTTTTTGTTTAGGTGTGTGTCTGCGTGAAATCTGCTTAAAATCAGCACTTTTTAGGGAACGTCAGGGTGTGTGTACGTGTGCGGGTGGGTGACAAAACATGATCTTGTGGGCCTGGTCGTGGGAGGAGGCAGGGATGAAAGCCTGCATAAGCAGCAGGAGCACTGCATCATTTGGTGGACGGATTTGGATGCTGTTCTTGGCAATGGGGGGGAATTCGGGTCTCTAGAGGACACATCTGGATCGGGAGCTCCGGACTTGGACGTGTTCACTCAGTAGCCTGCAGGGGAATTAATAAAACGATCGCTGTTGGAGCACAGTGGTGGTACATATCAGTGCTAATTTCTCCTCTTGGGAAAGCCTGATTGTATTTCTGCCTTCCTTCATATTTTCCATCAAAAGTTACTGATCTTTTCAGTCATATGCAGTTTTGAATGCATCTTGAAGCTTATGGGATATCTGTAATTCTACCACAGCACATTGAATTCTCAAGTTTGGTAACGGTTTTAAGCAACTCTGACAGTAGGGTTGGCTGTAATTCAAAGGTTAATGCAAAAAAAAAAAATGTTTTGTAATCATTGATGAAGACATTCATTAGCATGTTTGAAGGGTTCTCCAGTGTCAGCGCTTTGTACCAGAAGACTTTGCACTTAACATCACACGCTGCATTATTAGACGTATTACCTTGAAGAGAAAGGAAAGAAGCGAGACTGGTGAGGGAAAGACTGTTTACAGCTGCTATAATATAAGGAGAAACAGGAACTAACTTGTTCCATGGATGTTCTACAGCATTAAATATAACTATAAATGGATTAAAAGTGTGCCGTGTCATTCTTAAATAATTATAAAACATTTCCGGACATGTTGTCATTGAAAATGATAACTTTGGAGTGGTAATAGTAACTCCATTTTGCATTGGGTTGTAAATTTAGCGCAAGTTTCTCTAGCTAAGCTAGCATGTTTATTTCACAGAGTTAGCTAATACACCATTGTGTTAACTACTATTCCAGATCCATGCAAACTCGAGTCGTACACAGGTCACACTGTGTTTGCTTAGATAGAGAGCCTGACGGTCATGTGTTTTATCTGAGAGGGTAATAAATTTTGAGAAGATACAAAGAGGTGCTTTTACAGCTTGTTTTCCTCTAAAATATTCACCACCTACGCCCCCAAAAATCAGGAAGTGTCTTGCATGTGTGGAAAAAAGTCACATACATTGTGAAATTCTGTGCATTAGTTAGCGCTGTTATTTGGTCAGCATTCAACAGCAGAAACTCCTGTAATACAGTGTGTTGCATATTACATCAGCCATGTGTTTATGAATAACATATAACATTGACAGGATGGAGGAAGATTTAGGACTTTAATTAAGAAAGAAACGGGGAAAGAGTAGATTATGTAAAGGGAAGGAGGAACATTTTAGATATTGACTCTGCCTTTTGGTAAATTAATTAGCCTGAGTTCTAACGTGGATCTGAGCCTTATTTTAGATCCACGTTAGCATAAAATTAGCTGAGTCTTGCACTGGTCGTACCTCGGGTTTAGCAGAGTATGTGAGAGGGGATAAAGCTGTCACATGATCAAATGACTGAGGACAAAAACATATGACACACCACAAACAAGGGCAATGCCAGAGAGCTTGTGAAGATCCAGCATGCTTCTGACTTTGTAAAGCTAATAACAAGCTACCACAGCAGGCTAACATTAGTGGCTTTGTTGCTTCTGGGTACATAAACGACCAGGTGTTGTGTAACTGGCGTGAAATTGAATTGTCCAAACAAATGAAGTTGTGTCTAAGTAGTTTTAGCTAACACACAGCAGGTGATTCTGTGGTCTTCTGTGTAAATTTCCTGCTAGCTGCTAGTCACACAGATGCTAAATTGAATATTGTGGATTGTGCTCTTACAAACGTTCCAGGGTTTGGATGGTAAAGCACAAATTCCAAATAATAAGGAAATGCTAGCATGCAGGATTAGCATGAAAATATTCTATCTATCTATCTATCTATCTATCTATCTATCTTTCTGTCTATTTGTCTGTCGGTTCTATTTGCCTGTCTATCCTTCTGGCTGTCTAACTCTCTATCTCTCTATCTATCCATCCATCCACCAGTGTTTCACTGAGCAGTTAGGGTTTCACTATGTCTGTCTCTCTGACTCTCTGTTCATCTGTCCATCTATCCACCTGTATGTCTATATGAATCTTCTATCTATCTATTGACCTGTCTGTCTGTTTGCCTGTCTGTCTACCCATCCATCTGTCTATCCGTCTCCCAGTGTTTTTAGAGATAACAGCAATTAAGGTCATTTCCTTTCTTAATGATGTTGAGGCATTGGTACACTGGTATAATGACTGATTTACACCTTATATATTATATCTTATTTCTATTTTTTTCCCAACCTGGATGTGTTTATTTCATTTTTTTTCTTCCTGCATAAATTTTCTTCTTTACATATTTCCTGTCTGCAACTAAATACAATGTCATCTATATGTTCCTGTCTCATCCTACTAGAGGAAGTACTCATTAGCAGATTACTTTGATAACTTGCGCATTAGTTTTGTTATGGACTGGATGACTGATTGTGACTGATTATTACAGTAACAGATTGTTTAGAAATGAGAATGCAGTTTACTTGGGTTTGATTTCCTGATTGGGATTCTGTCGCCCCCTGTTTATTTTGTGTGTCCCATGTCCTTTGGATTTAGCATGTCCTGACTACGTTCCCCCTGAAAACATAGTTCCTTTCTGTTTTTTGTGTGTCTGCACTTGTTTATTGTGTGTCATTACCCTGTGTGTGTGTGTGTGTGTGTGTGTGTGTGTGTGTGTGTGTGTGTGTGTGTGTGTGTGTGTGTGCGCGGCTCTATTCTCTTCTGTTTGGTTCTGTTTTCTGTGGCATTGTTAAAAGCACCTCTCTGTGTTTCCTATTTCACACTCCTACATTAAACTATCCTGCTTGTTTCTGCTGTGTCTGACTCCGCTGAAAATGGATTCTCCTCTAATTATAACATTTGATCAGATCCTTTTATCCAGTGCATCTATTAACCAGAAGCCGTCTGGACATCCTTTCCATTTTTCTGATCAATGCTAAAGCACTTGTTGGCCGGCAGCCATTTTGAATCAGCTAAGTGAGTGGGTTTATCTTCCCCGTGTTTGTGTGCGCTGTAATGGAGTTGGAGAGGGTTCGAGTTACCTGGCTGTGGTTCCAGGTCTTGACTCCGCAGTTCCACTTTGGATGAAGAATAATTATCATGAATCAGGGCAAAAATAAACAGAAAGGTTTTGTTTGGGTTAGGGGTTTCTTTTTCATTGTTTCCATACATAATTATGTCTATACATTACTTCACTCAAACGGTAACACATGTACACTCCTGACTCGCAGTGCTAATTGTTGTATGTTAATGACTAACACTTGATACGAACACAGTGTGTCCCGGCTTCTTGGAGTTCTTTTAGATAATATTTATAGATATTGCCTTATAGACTAGTTATTGTCCAGCTGCCACAACATTCTAATAACGTGACACAAGTCATTATTAAAACAGATTTTTGTTATTAATATTGCTGGAATTGTATTTTTTGGAACATTTTCCCACCAACTCTTCATAGAACCCGATAAATGTTAAAATAACAGTCTTGCTTGAAGCTAAAATTTCGACTATTCTACCATGAAATAATTTTACATCGGCAATTAATAAGTAAGGAATAAAACAGGGTGTGTTGATGCTATAGGACAATAATCAATAAGTGTTTTATTCCAGCAGTAGCACAGCAATTTGCCAGCAATTACATTTTACATGTTTATTAAAGAGCTACATGTCATTCTTTTTATCAGTGCAGCTGCATCCTGGTCAGAGTTGTAGTGGATCTGGAGCCGATCCCACAAAAACTAGGTGTGAGGCAGGAATACATCCATATGTGTGTGTGTGTGTGTGTGTGAATAGTTTAACTGAAAAGTGTGTGTAAAGTGTGTTTGTGCTCTTTAGGAGATCTGCATATCTATCGTACGGCTCACATACTCTCACTGTGCCTGTTATAATTGAACACTTCATTAAGAATGTGAATGTGTGCGTGTGTGTGTGTGTGTGTGTGTGTGTGTGTCTGTCTGTCTGTTTGTCTATCTGTCTGTCTCCTCATAAGGACAGTAAGAGAATTTTAGCCTTGTGAGGACATTTGGATGATCCTCACAAGGAAAGTGTTTTTTGTTGTTGTTTATTTTAACCAAAATAAGTAAAAAGTAAAAGAGCCAAAAAGTTTCCTTTTCATTACTGAGGTTAGGTTAGGTTTCACTGCAGGCATAGCATTAATTATGTCAGGTCCTCACAAGTATAGTAAGGTAGACATATGTGTGTGTGTGTGTTCGTATGCGTGTGTGTGTGTGCCTGCCTGTGGCAGATTGTGACTCTGTCATAGGGAGATATTACTGAGGAAATGCACAGTGTCTATCTTGCTATTATATCTCACACACGCACACACACAAAACACACACACACACGCACACACAAAACACACACATACCCCTCAGCTAAGCTTAAAGGTGTATCAGCTGATGTAATGACTAACATGTAATGGAAGTCTGGTACCACCTAAAATCTTTAAACTGTACATTTCTGCCTCAAACCTTCATCTGCCTTCGTCTTCTTCAACATCCACCTTTTCTTCTGATTTCTTGTTTTTTTTTCTTTTCTCTGTTTTTATTACATGCATAAAATCAGCACTTTCACTACTCCAAACATTGCGCGCACACACACACACACACACACACACACACACATGACCTGTAAGCCCATATGGATAATCTTAATTTCTGCTGATTGCACGTGGGCCTCACAAAATGCCCTTCTGTCTCTCTCCCTCTCTCTCTGTCTCTCTTTCACGCACACACACACACACACACACACACACATGCACCCAGCGCTCTCTCACACACTTTAGTAATGAGTGGTGCAGTGTGAAAGATTTTGAGTTTGAATAATGGCACTTTTTGAGTTTACACTCTGACTCACGTGTACTATGAGCACTGAAACTCTCGCTGTTATTCATAATCAAAAATATGAACCTTTGCACTGTGTGTCCAGACTCATCTTGAGAAGCCTTGTTAATCCTCATTACTGCTTGAGGAAACACAGAAAGTGAGTGAGTTATGAAGGGAATGCAGTTCCATTTCCTGGATGAAGAGCCTCTCTGTAGCCTCGTCACAATAAGCCATTTAAGCCCTGGAGTTTACTGTCCTGTCCATACGCGCCACTCAGAGACGCCGTTGTGTGTGGAAATAAAGAGAGTGACCCAGTCTGAAGCTTTTTAACATTGATTTATGAAATTCTTCTGCCACCCATGCGGATGTTTTACTCCCACTCAAAGTTGGGGTAAAATGGAGAAATTGTTTTCAGTGCTATGGAAGTTTCTGACTTCTCTCAGTTACTGGACACCATTTGAGGTTATTTTATGTTGTAATGCTGCGCACGCAATCATCTACAATCTTATAATAATATACGATGTGAAAAGAAACATGGTTTTGTGTTGATTTGGAAGTGTAATGTCGGGTGAAAAACTGGGATAAGTAATCGGGATTTTAATATTGAGCAATATAATGATAGGCAGAAGTGTTATAGCCAGTATTGAGTGGAAATAAAAGAAAGTAGTGAAATCAGACACTGCTATTGACTGTCTATTATTTCAGTCAGCTCCAGAATTATTGGCACCCTTAGTGAAGGTGGATTTTTTAAAACAGCTTATGAGAAAAATGTCTTAGCCTTATATCCTAATAAAATATGAGAGAAATTAATAATAATAAAAAATAAATAAATAAACATGCAGGGTTTCCCAAAAGCCTGGATCCATAATTTTCTTTTCATTTCAGATCTAAGATGGCATCAAAACTAACAATAGAAGATCAGTATACACAAGTGTCATGAAGTCCAAGGTTGTCAGTTTGAGCATTTGTTGAAATATCTGTATTTAAATAAATAATTGTCTATGGATACAGATTTTATTGGATGCCCTGTTTATAATATCGCAGGGCACCATGCACACACATACACACTTATTCACAGTTAGGGGCAATTTAGAGTTGCTAGCTCACTTACTGGCATGTTTATGGGCAGTGAAAGGAAACCAGAGATCCCTGAGGAAACTCACATTGACACATTGACACCGAGCTCAGATTTGAACCAGAGATCCTGGTTATATTTATAAAGCTCTTCACCAGGGGTGCCAATAATTCTGGAGCTGACTGTTTCACTGTCGGTCAAGCAATTAATGTAATAATAAAATGTAATATAAATACACGCCTTGTATCCCAAGTGATTATTTGATATATTTGTGTTCGATTTTTGATTTTGCGCTTGTGTATTTCTCCCGCTGTAGTGCTGCCGTCGCGTTTGTTGTTCTTTAACGTGGACGAGAAGAACGGGATGTCGTTCAGCGGGCCGATAGAAGACATGTTCGGCTACACCGTGCAGCAGTTCGAGAACAGCGAGGGGAAATGGTGAGTCATGTCACACACACATCTTATACACTCACCTATTCCATACATGCTGCAGTGTAACAGTTTTCCACACTAGCCGTGTCCTACAATGAAGACGCTACACAAATAGCTAGCGCTGTCTGTGGTTTAGCAACCTGTTGCTCATCTTTGCAGCACTTCCAATGAAGTTCCAGCAAAAATATAGCGTTAAAGAAATCAGGTGTAGAGAATGGCTGCACAGTAGAGACTGTATGGTTATACTGAATCTACCACTAACTAGCATCTAACACAACAGAATTAGCTTTGGTAACATAATTAGCCTCGATTAATACCGTCAAAATATAGCACATCCTGAAGTTTTAATCCTCTTATACTACGAATGACAATTATTAATTTTTTTTCAATCTAATTTTAGTCATTAAAGACCTCTTGTACTTTTTTATCTCTTTATAGTTGCAATTTCTTTTCTTGGAAAATGAAGTAAAGGTTAGCACTTACGCCATCGCAGCATAAATGGTCATTCCTTCTCCAGCTTCTATTTTTTTTGTAATGCATGTGCGTATAAGCAGGCAGGGAGAGGAAGCAAGTGCGCAAATACTTCAATAAACAAAAAAAGAAAGAATGAAACACTATAATGACAGTATAAGGAGCAAGGAAACTAAGACATGAACAAGACTATGCTAGGCAAGAAAACAACAAGGATATAAGCAGCGACAGACACAAGACACTAACTGAAACCGTGGTTTAAATAGACAGAACAGTCAAACAGGAAACAGGTTCTGGTGATTATGACACATGAGGTGAGACAACACTAGTGAGAAGATAGACCAAGGATATAGACCAAATCATAGTAACGAAAGGTAAGGTGGAAACTAGGCACGTAGGTTACAAACCGCTAACGCTGGAGACGCCTTACAAATCAGAAAGTTTCTTTATATCAATAAATCTTTGTTCAGTAAGAGCACTTTTGAAAATATATTTATTATTAGGCTGTAGTTATAAAGCATGTCGGCCGTTTTAGGTAATTGTTGTTGCCATAGAGATGATATCAGAACAAGCGTGTTAAACTAAACCTGTGATTTGAAATTAAATCTATTCAACAATACGGTTATAATAATTTTTTAAGGTTCAAATGAAAAGGCATGGAAATGCTGGAGTTGCAGTGCCCACTGACTTGTGATTTGACTTTCACAGTTATTTAAAAAAAAAAGAAAGAAAAGGAAAATGTAGTTTATGTAATAGTGAAATCCTGCCATATTGGAATATTGTTATTTCTTTATGATTTCACTACTTGATAGATAGTTTTTATGTCTACCAAATATCACACCTCGGTTTGTTTATCTCCAACAGCTCAGCTTTATTAAAACCTCTGCTCTCTTCTCGAGTTCTTTTCTCATGTCCCATCCGTTTGGGACTGAGCCATCTGTTAGACATCAGAAAACCCTTTTCCATTTCCTGTCCAGGTCACACAAGTTTCAACTCTCACCTAAGCAAGCACCCAGAACCCATTAAAAGTGATGTTAGCACATGCTCTTCTGAACAAAGCGCATCTTAAACACTTTACTGTCACTTCTTTCTTTTTTTTCTTTTTTTTTTATAAGTGAAACAGACTGCTAGAGCATGGTACAGTGCCACCTGTAAAAGTGTCAGTGATGTGTGTCTCATCTTGTAAAGGGCAGAGGAGCGTGTTATGTGTTTTATGCTGCATTAAATGCTGTCATTTTCCCCAGGAACCACACACACACACACACACACACACACACCCACACACCCACACACACACACACACACACACATGTGCACACTCTAAATGAGGTTTCCAGTAAAATCCTGAAAACACATAAAACAGAGATCTCATTACAGATAAAATGAGAAATTCCCTAATATAAATATACATAAATATATCAGGACCTTAATATACACCAAATGTCATTGTTATGCATATAAAAACTTTTTATTATCCTGTACACATCTGTACACTCCTACAGTTGGATCTCAGTGTCTGAGTTTACCACCAAGAGCTGTTTTATATCATGAAATTTACATCATGTATGAGCTCTGATATAAATAACTAGTGCCATCAACTGCAGAGATTTTAAAAAAATAATAATAATTAAAAGGGCTTTTCACCCCTCATGTTTCACCCCAATGTTCTTATTAAATAAACACAAATCAATCAAAAAAAATCTTATGTATTTGATATGTCATTCTTGGCGGCGCGGTGGTTAGCACTCTCGCCTCACAGCAAGAAGGTCCTGGGTTCGATCCCCGGGTCACCTTTCTGTGCGGAGTTTGCATGTTCTCCCCGTGC
>JAQQZX010000009.1:17951081-17964957 GCA_030068355.1 Notoglanidium maculatum
GCCTGAAGATGCTGGGATTGGCTCCAGCTTCCCTGCGACCCAGACGGATAAAGCGCTATAGATAATGGATGGATGGATGATATGTCATCCAAATTATGTTGCTTCAAAATATGACATTTTAACAAACCACTTTGGGAAACTGCAAAAAACCCCAAAAAAAACCCATCAAAGGTGGGATGGCTCTCTAACTCATCCAGTTATTGAAGTATATAGACTCAAAAACAACATTTAGTAACATTTTAGGTTTCATCCATCACCTCTACCGCTTATCCATTAAGGGTAACTGGGAACCTGGAGCCAATCCCAGCTGTCTTCAGGTGAGAGGTGGGGTACACGCTGGGTAAACACTCACCCGTTCCAGTTGCTAGCTGTCGTATGATAGAGGAAAGCTGCTGGGTGAGTGGGAATTGGTCAAGACTAAATTAGGGAATAAATGCAAATTTAGGGAAAAAACCTAAGGTTGTCTTTAGGTTGTCCTTAAAGTATATGCTATTTTGACAAACCTCTTTAATTTTTTTATAACTCTTGTTATTTTGTAATACATAAAGTCCAGTGCAAAAACATGATGCAGAATATATAAAATTCATAAATAAAATATAGACATGCTAAATGTCCAGGCAGTTTTTTTCCAACCATATTAGAAAAGTTTCCGCAACGTTGGATTTACTGGGATCTGAAAAGTCGTCTGCTACTTAACATGTCACTATCTTTAACAGCATGCAGAGTAATCTCTCCAAAATGAACGTTTTACTGACACCAATGCAGAAAACACTTTTTTTAGCGTGTCTGAGGTTTTTATTTTTTGTACAGTAGTTTATATACTCAATGATAACAAGACAGTTTGGATAAAAAATAAAGTAGCTTCTGGCAGAATAAGGATTTTTACTGAGAAAGTAAAATTTAAATTAATAATGTTATGCTTCGGAGCGAGTGCCAACTCCTCTAACAGCTTGCTTGTAAAAACGGATGTTGAGTTAATCTTTTTTTTGGCAGTCAGCCTTCGTTCATTTATTATTAGCTCTATCACGACTGTCCTGTTTTCTCTCCCCCTCAACTTCATGTCTCCTCATTGTACTTTCTGATAAGTAAATGCTCTTCATTTTGATTGAAATTATTTACACAGTTACGGTCTTGCTAATGAGACTAGGCCCCTTGGTGGGGCTGAAATTTGATCATCTAATGTTTTATTCAGGTTATTTCATTTTACGTAGACCTCACCTGGTTATAAAAGTCCGTATAAGCGTCTGTGTGTTCACTGAAAGCAGCAGGGGATGGTATGGATACGGATATTGAATCTTGTGTATAAAAGCACATGACACACACTTCACTTCCTGCTCATACGTCAGTGTGTAAATTGAATTAAAAACGAGTGAGATGATTATATTTTGATTCATCCCTCTGGATACTTTACACTTTAATCAGTGTAAGATTAAGGACACACTGAGCCATAAACAGGATGTTCCTGCTGTTCTGTCCACGGTGCTTCGTCACACCTCATTAGCCTGCTGGAATGTTTTAATTTCTCGAATTGTCTGACAAGTAAACAGCTCGAAGAGTTTTGTAGTCTTACGCCATTAGATGTTTGTGATGATCAGAAAGAGTTACACTGATAGGTGACTTTAATTGTAGTTTTAGCTGAATAGTTACTTCACTAACAGAAACTAATATTTTATTTGTACACATGATGTTTCTCAGTCTGTGTTCTTCTCCCTCTTCTGAAACGTCATCAATCACAGTAGTGCAAAGTCCACATCTAGCCCAGTACATATCAAATATCCGGAAGCGTTCTCGTTCTGTCCATTTTACCGAGGACGCATCTGGACATGATTTGTTTGGTCTTGGGACAGAATGTATCCCAGAATGCACAACAGCGACATTGGTGAGGGAGAAAACTCACAACTGTTGTTATGATTTTCTAAATACACCTGTTGTTGATGTGATTCTGTAATGGAAAGTCGTTTTAAGATGTTTTGAGTCAAGAATTTAGCTGTTTAAACTTGAAATCTGTATCTATTTTAAAAGTTGCTGTCGGAGATCTGAGGTCCTGCCAGCCTTAAGGACAGACTTATAAGCCTCGCTAGCTAGATAACCGGGCAATCAGCGTTCACGGTATCCAGCTGAGGACAACCTTATCTCAGTGTAATCAAGTACGCTTCTGTTCCAATTGCAGAATGACGTACCGCGTCCTCCCGTTCTCTGGAGTCTGTATGCCTGAAGTACGGGAGACTGAACTTGGCGTACTTAGTAATGAGAAAGGACTACTGTTTTATGTATTATGTATTTACGTTTTATGCATGGCAACGGTAGCTCAGTGGTTAAGATGTTGGACTATTGCTTGGAAGGTTGTGAGTTCAAATCCCAGCACTGCCAAGCTATCTCTGCTGGGCCTTTGAGCAAGGCCCTTAACCCTCCTCTGCTCAATTGTATAAATGTCAATGTAAGTCACTCTGGATAAGGGTGTCTGCTAAATGACATAAATGTAAATGTATTTATGCACTGATATACAAATATTCAGTTTGCATCATTTTTTACAAAAAGGCCAAAAGAATATTTGGAAAACAGTAATACTGAAATGCAGTTCAGGTGACCTGTGAATTCACCTTCTTGTTTTTTTACCGGTTGAAGTTAGAGGGGTTGTGTTGGTATACAGCAATCTTCAGGTCATGCCACAGATTCTCAGTTGAACTGAGCTCTGGGCTTTGATTTAAACGTTTCCCTTTAAGCCACTCCAGTGTAGCTTCAGCAGTATGTTCATGGTCTTCATGGACAGAAGGTCAACCTCTGTCCCGAGCTCAAATCTCTGGCAGACTGAAACAGGTTTTCCTCAAGAATTGCCTTTTGATAAGTGCCAGCCATCTTTCCTTCAATCCTAACCAGTATTCCAGTCCCTCCACAATGCTTCGCTGTGGAATGGTGTTCTCGGGGTGTTGGGTTTGTGCCACACATAGCATTCCCCATGATGTTCATAAAGTTCAGTTCATAAATTAAAGGTCATTAATTTTGGGGAGTCTGCCACATGCTGCTGGACAAACTTCAAACGTGTTTTCTGATTTTTGTTTTCTTTAAGAAATGGTTTTTTTCTCTGGACACCCTTCCATAAAGTCCATCTCTGTGGAGTATATGGCTTAAAGCTGTCCTATGGACAGATACTTTGGTGTCTTTCTTATTAATACCCTCCTCACCCGGTCTGGTAGCTTTGGTGGGTGGCGTTCTCTCGTGACCTTCTTTCCATTTTGTTATAATGGATTTAATAGTACTCTGATTTATACTTCACAACATTGTCTCTGAACTGTTTGGAGCGCTCCTTGGTCTCTTTATATTGCAGATTCATGGGCCTTTCAGAGCAGGTGTTTTTATACTGACAGGCCCTGTGACACATTGATGCCACACAGGTGGACCGTAATTAACTAATTATGTGACTTCTGAAATGAATTTGTTAGGGGTTTTATAGCAAAAGGGGTGAATACATATGCACTCACAACTTTTCAGTGTGTAACTTTTTTTTCAGCAACATATTTTTTTCATTCCACTTTCACAGTTTGGACTATTTTGTTAGGTCTGTTACATACACTCCAAATAAATATCCAATTCAGTTCCAGGTTGCAATGCAACAAAACAGGACAAACAACAATGGGGGTGAATACTTTCACTCGGTATGTGCATGTGTGTGACAGAATGTTGTTATTAATCGTAAATAAGATGCTGTAAATTAGTTTTATGTGAGCTTTTTTTTCTACAAGAATACATTGCAAGTAGACTTCGGATTTATTACCGAATGAGCATATATTGTTTTGTTTTGCTTTTTAATGTTTGTGTTTAAACCAGACTTTTTGACCCACTTATAGGATCGAGCCTATATACAGTGTTTCTCTGCAACATTCTTTCAACTTCAAACCCTCATCGATGAACCGTGACCCATGAAAATGTGGGTTTACATGACAATAATCACTTTTCCATCCACACGAACACACTGCTTCGGAAACATAAAACACATTCGTCTGTATTCACTTCGCTTTTCTTCTCTGCAGGAACAACAGAAAATCAATTAGCTTTACTTTCTCTGAGTGGAGTTTGAGTGCCCTTCTGCTTTCCCATAATTCCCCCAGGCATCGTGCTTTGAATTTGACCCCATTTCTGCCTGTGTCTTTCTCTCGGAAGGGTTCTGATTGGTTCTCCTCTGACGGGACAGCCAGCCCAGCGGACCGGAGACGTCTACAAATGCCCCGTGGGTCACGGCCGTTCTTCCAGCTGTATAAAATTAGACCTGCCTGGTGAGAACTGGCTTCGCAGTGGATTCTTTCCTGTGTGTGTATTTGTGCCGTGGTCATTTCTGAGGAAAACATTAAATCCGGTGCTGCAAAATGACTTTAGCATTACTTTCATGATAAAACCAAATACATCCATGCTGCATTTTGTCTATGGAGAGAACATAGCACATTAGTTCACATAATATGAGCATAGCATTCTGTTTTTGGCATGAAACCCAAAAGAAATGACTTAAATTGACACTTTTTGATATTGTCGGTGAAAACTACTTCAGCGCAGAAGTTAAGATAAAATGTTGGTGTATCCTACAACAAAGCGACAATCCAAAAACATCCAAGAAATGAATATAATGTGTATATGTAGTCCTTATTGTCCTATGATGAGTTGGAGTCATTATCTTCAATATCATCATCATCAGTAAGTACTTTATCAGGGTCACGGTGGATCCAAAGCCTTTCCCAAGAACACTATGTGTGAGGCGGGAATACACTCTGGATGAGATACCAGTCCATCACAGAGCACTATACACGCACATCTGGGGTGATTTAGACATGAGGAGAATTCAGAGGAAACCCCATCCACAGTAACCTGAGCTCAGGATCGAACTCACAACCCTGGAGCTGTGAGACAGCAAGAAAATAGGCGGCTTTTTTTTTCTTTCTTTAAAGTATGTGTTTTCAAACTTTTGTTTTTTGATGCGTCCCATAGCATTACCATTATACTTACGTTTCAGTTTTAGTTTTCCAGGAAGCTATTTAAGATCCAAAATTGCCAAAGAACACATCATACAGTAGATATCGTATTATATCATATTGTGTGTCATACAGGGCGGCACAGTAGTGTAGTGGTTGGCAGTGTCACCTCACAACGGTCCAGGTTTGATCCCCGGGTCGACCAGCGGACACCTTTCTGAGTGGTGTTTGCATGTTCTCCCTGTGCATGTGTGGGGGTACTCCGGTTTCCTCTCACAGTCCATATGGATTAGGTCAAGTGGCTACTCTAAATTGCCCATAGGTGTGAATGGTTGTTCGTCTCTGAGTTAGCTCTGTGATGGATTGGAAACCTGCCTTGTGCTTAAAGTCAGCAGGGATTAGCTCTAGTTTCCCCATGGACTGGAATGGATAACTAGTATAGAAAATGAATTACTATTCTAGCTATCTGCTTTCTGTTATCTGATTAGCTGTCATTTGCGTCTTTGTAAATCACAGCCTAAATATCTTTTTGCTAGAAATTTGTAGAATTTCTTTATTTTGTCTTCAGCGTGTGCAAACTTTTGCATTAAACACATAACTGTACCATTACGTGCCCTGCGGAATAAATTTTTGATCATCAAAAAGTTTTCAGCTTTTTAAGCTTTTTGTGTACAGTAAGTAAATTTTCTCCGCAAATTTGTTCCAATTCATTTTTCTCTGGATTAACATCAAATGAACATCTTGAAGCTTTTCAAGAAAAGTTTTTTTAGTTTATTACTGTGGGTGCTGACAAAGCGACTACAGTGTGCGTTATGAGACAGTATTGCTCTTATTGTAGACCTCAACGAGTCTTCTGTTCCTGAAGAGTGAATGAAAGGTCTTATGCTTTATTAGACGTGACATTTATTTGAATGTCAAATGCAAGGGCAAAAACGCCGCAGATGCAATGATCTCCTAAATTTATACTGTCTAGACTGTAAATACGCAACTCCACAGAAACTGCCTGGTTCCAAAGTCACAGTCCATTCATCAAGTATTGGCCATTGGTTTTTGTGTCATTGAAGCATGAGTGGCTGCTTATTGCTGGTATGTTGCCAGTTTTTTTCACACTCATGTTCTGTTGCTATTTTTGTGGTCATACATTAATATGCTGCGCTGAAGTAGCAGGTAGTAATGTCACCAGAAAATGGTGTGTGATATTCTAAAGCCATCAAAATATCAATGCATAATATACGAATGCGATGCCGGGATTGAACTCGGACCGTTTTTAGTATAGTACGTTCTGTCTATGACATTAAGGCATTTACAAGACACACTTTATGACAAACATTTACAGAATTATGTATAACCTTACTGTCTTTTTATTTGTCCAGAGCACACAACAATCCCAAACATACACGAAGTCAAAGAGAACATGACCATGGGCACGACGCTGGTGGCCAGTCCAGACGGGAACGGATTTCTGGTACGAAGACAATGTGTCCTTTATGATTCCCCCTAATTTCCAGAACATGTCCTCAAACCTCGGTCCTGTGGACTGTCTTATTAAAGCTTATGGCTGGGAATTGGTGGAGTTTCATTGAAATATTAGTCACATTTTCCACAGGGAGTGTAATTGTGAAGCCGCCGTGTCTCTGCGGTGCTCCAGCTTGAGTTCGAGTTAATGGCCATCTTAAATAAAAAAACGTTCTTTTATGAATGAAATACTGACACAGTTTTTCCTGCCGCCACAATAGACAAGCTTCAGGCGTCTCCTGAACCTCTCATTTTCTTTTTCTCACTTTCTCTCTGTATTTCTTCATCTCTCTTTCTGGCTCCATCTCTAAAAAATAAAAAAAATTACCTTTCTTTGCACTTTCTCCCTTTTATTTGCTCTTTATCCTTCTCTCCTACCCTTATTCTTTATGTTTTTCCCTCTTTTTCATTTTTCTCACTTTATGCAGTTTGTCAGAATGCAATTTGGATTTTAATATATACATGTAATAATGTATGCGTTTATGTTGCACTTTGCTAAAACATAGCTAGGGAAACCATTTGTTTTGCGAAAGTCATGAGTATCTTTTTTTCCTTGTTCTGTTACTTGTCCAGTGAGCAGCTATGACTCAAACACTAATAGCCTGGAGATAAAAGGTTCCCAGGCTGCTGATTTGTCCCTTGTCATGATACAGTAAGTGTTTGTATGGGGGGGAAAAAGTGCCTTTTGTACATCAGTGTCAATATTCCTGTAGGCGTGCGGTCCTCAGTATGGCTACATGTGTGGAAATCAGCAGTACATCACAGGCATCTGCTCCAACATCAGCTCCTCCTTTCAGGTGCTCAACTCCATCGCCCCAACCATCCGAGGTACACACACACACACACACATACACACTGTCTTGAGGGACACATGGCAAGTGTGTATATTAACACATTCCGAGGCATATAAACTGCGGCTTGCCCTCTGGCCTGCATGCCCAATTTAGGACACGGTTTATAAGCACTGACGTCTCAGATGCACAGGAACCTGTGACTCATCTTAAATAAAAAAATGTCTCACCATTTCAAACACACACACCCAGATGCAGATATACCCCGACACTTGATAGGGTCAAGCTGCTTTAAATGTAACAGTGAAGGATTTAGGGGGACCTGTTGAGAAATGGAATATAATGAGCAGAAATGGAATATAATATTCCTAAGTATGTTTTCATTGGTGTATAATTACCTGTAACTACAAATCGTTGCGTTTTCGTAAGCTTAGAATGAGCATTTTATAGATATATATCACCATGAGCAGGTATGAACAAAAAGCAAATGGGATGTAAAATAAAACAGTACTTTCACTACTTGAGAGTATTTTTTACTCAGGAACTGTCAGAGCCGGAATTCACACACCATGCTGACAGTGCTGACATTTCTACATCCAGAAAAAATGGGTTTAGGCCACACCCACTTCAAATTTACATCCAGATACACATACAGATATCTTCTTGGTTTCTGTGATGTACAAGATTTCATTCGCATTTTGAAAGATCTCCTTTTTGCTTGACTACAGAGCATCGATTTAACATTTGAGAAATTGTTCACATCGCCATAGCAACCATGGCAAAACATTAGAACGTTAGTGTTAACCAGCAACCGATATTTACAGTATGAAATGTATACATTTGTCCACCGAGGGGAAAAGTCCATTCATTATGACCCATGAAATCAGAAGCAGCATGAGATATGTTATGAAACCATGATGTCTACTATACATTATAGCACAACACATAAATATATTGTGACACATGTTTCACTTGCTGCCATTTTCTTCCAGAGTGTAAGCAGGACATGGACATTGTCATCGTGCTCGATGGATCCAACAGCATTTTCCCTTGGAAACACATCACAGAGTTTCTGGTCAAGTTTCTCAAAAATATCGAAATCCCTCCAGCAAGGGTGAGGGCTCTTTTCCAGAATATTTACTTTATGGAGAGGTAAATGTACAGAAACCAGGGAGTGTTGTATGCAGACGAGAACCGCAGATATGATCTCTGTACGTGTGTTGGGACAGGAAATTTGATGCATGAGATGAAAAATAGTTTGGAACGTGACTAGACAAAATTGATTTTAAACAAAACAAAACCTTCCAAGTTATCGGCCAGTATGGAAAGAGAGAGTGCACCAAAAGCTTTTTTTAGGGTTTTATTCCTCTTATACCTTGTTCCATATACAAGTTAGCTTTTATCACTTACATTACTGCAGCTACAACCTGTCTTTCCTTTACCAGCCTATGATGGCATTATTTAACAATATAAGCTAAGATAAAATGAAGATTCTACTCCGGTTTATAGCTCCAGATGATCTCCTACCTCAGTGTTAATCACTCATGCAGCCTCTGTGTGGTTTATGCTGCGATGTCTCATTAAAAACGATTTAGGAAAATCCTTTAGACAGCGACCGGCTACGGAGAAAGTTGAGAGTTTTCCTGAACGTGGCACTGGAAACTGAGGAAGACCACATTTTCCTGTTTAATAGATGACATCATGTTGAATGAATCACTTTTCTGTGCACTGTGTTGACCAGGGCACTGTGTGAGTGTGTGTGTGTGTGTGTGTGTGTTTATAGTAAATAGGTATACTGTCTAATGCCATATGTAAGGAATAAAACACACTGTTTTAGGAAAATAATCAATGACGGTCAATAGCAGTGTGGTCCGTTACCAAGCCAAAGTTAATAATTTTCCTATAACAGCCTACCCCAAAATATTTTATTCCTCTTATTCCTTGGCAATTGGTCAATGATTATATTTTTTTTCTTTATTACTGAATGACACGTCATAATTTATATCCATGTATAGTTACATTTAATATTGGAACGTCCACAAAAAAAGGCCTCACTTCCAGTATCGGAGTCATAAATAGCCGTTCTATCACCAGCCTCTTTTATTTTCTCTTTCTTGAAGTTAATAAGTAGTTTATATGGAGCAGCCACCATTCCAGTCACCGTGAATGACTTTCTGTAACATTTTAGAGCGAGCGTATTAATATAACCTGTGATTTGTGTAGCTTGCACTGTTGCCAGAGCTGCTGTTATTGAAGATGAATCTTCTAACCAATCAGAATCAAGAATTCACCAGCTATACTAGAAATGGGATAAATGGTAATATTACATGGGGTTTTTTTTGGCTCAACTTTCACTTTTTGTTCATTCCCTCTTCAGGTGGGCATCGTGTCGTACGGAGATGACGTCGGCCATGTTTTCAACCTCAGCCAGTTCTCTACCACAGATGAACTGGTGGAAAACGCTGCTAAGATCAAACAGAGACAGGGCTTGAAAACCATGACAGCGCTGGGTATCGATACGGCGAGGTGTGTGCTGGGTGATTACTTATGTATCAGGAGTTAGAGGTGACAGTTAATGGATTGAATTAGAAGCGTTTGTGTGTTAATTTTAATTGAGTCACTGATCAGCTCTTATAAACAGGAAAGAGGCGTTCACTGAGGAGCGAGGAGCCAGACCAGGGGTCAAGAAAGTCATGGTGATTGTTACAGATGGGGAGTCACATGACGATTACAGACTGAATGACGTCGTCAAAGACTGTGAGAATGACGGGATCGAGAGGTTCGCCATCGCCGTGAGTGTCTTAGTTCATTTTTGCTTGAAAGTTTATGAACGACTCATGTTTGGTGTCAGCCACTCTGTACTGCTGCCCGTCCAACCGAAAGTCAATGTTCGTCTTAGGCACCACGGTTTAAACTTCTAATAATAATTACACTTGGGGATTTTGGACAAACAAAACAACAACGCTTCAAAAATATCATAACTGAATATGTCTTTCCAAATGTAACATATCTCAGTCATGTACATTGCTCATCCTAAATAATTGCTTTATATTGTAGTTTTCATATTATCGTATATACAATTCTTTTCTTTTGTTGTTCTACCTTGTATATCAAACAAAAAAAAAATTTGTGAAAGAAAGAGTTTGTTTGCAAAGTTTAGTCCAAGAATAGCTATAATAAAGCGTATTTAAAGTCGAAATGTTTTTTTTTATACACATATTATGTACATATTCTGTATCCTAACTCGTAAAGGAGACATATTATACCCCTTTTCAGTTATTTTATTATTCCCTCAGATCCTTTTGTACTGTTTGAGAGTTTTTTATTGAAAAAACATCTTGGTTCTTTTTTCTGAGCATGGTATGGAAACTCTACATGATAAAAAAGGCTGATTTCGGGGGTGTGGCTTTAAATTTAAATATGTAAATTGTTCTGCTCTGATTGGCTAAAGGAATATCTGGGTGTAGGAGTTGGGTCTTAGCCAGTCAGAGCTCTTCTGTCCTCTGAGGCTGGTCGATGTAAGGATGTGTGCTGCTCCATGCAGCTGAGTACAACAGAGTTCCTGCACTTGGCTCACTACATAAGCCAAGTCACTGACATAATGCTAGTCTGGCACTTACAAGAAAAAAAATGGCACACCTTCGCAAAGTTGTTTCTCAAGCCGTGAATGGGGATACCCACACAGGGGTTTGGTATGTTACAGCATGTTCTCTGATCTAGGAAGCCCAAAAGAAACTGACTGGGTTGTCTTATTTCAGTTTGTGGGTTGGTAGACACTCCAGATACCCAAATGTGTGTGCACAAGCACTGAAAAAGTAAGTTGTCCCCTTTAATGGGACCTAATTTACTTTCTGTTACAACGTCTCAGTGGTCCTCCAAGACAAAACTGAAGACAGAGACAGTTTCATTCAGCTGCATATATTCCATATGTATCCTGGAAAATATTTTGGGATCTAGCATTAGCTAAACAGCTATATACCCCGTTTAATACCCCAAAAAATGTTGGTATGTTTGTGGTTAGCTCTGCTAATGTTACCTCCCTGCCGAGGCTTATAATGAACAGTGTGAAAGAATATCCTGTTTCCTGTTGATTTAACATACAGTAAAAAGATCACGAATGGGTACGTTTGGCGTGTTGTTTCCCCAGTCTCAGCCCATACTTGGATAAACATTGGGATCCACTAATGTAGAACTGACATTCAGTTTTTGTTCATTTGCAGGTTCTCGGTGATTATAACCGACAAAATAAAAGTAAAGAGCAAGTGGACAAATTCATTGAACAAATCAAGTCCATTGCGAGCAATAAAACAGAAGATCATTTCTTCAACGTGGAAGACGAGCGGGCACTGATTACCATCGTCGACGCTCTAGGAAGCAAAATCTTTGCCTTAGAAGGTAACGAAGACTTTCTTACTTTACATATCACAGTGAAACCAGAAACTCTTTTAAGCCTATGCATCATTAGACACTACTTCCTGTCTCTATATAAATACAAAAGACTTGCCAGTGAACTTGCATGAAAATGAAAATATGCTGACAAAATGTTAACAAATCTCAAGTGACATTCACTGATGATGCTAATTTAGCTATCTAGCTAAAGCTAAATACATGATCGTTGCTAGCTGGTTCACTAGCTGTCTAAGTCAGAACAAACTTTCCAACAAATATTTACTGAGAAATATTTTCAGAATGACATTTTTACCACATTCTCTTGCGATGAATTTTAAGGCTTGCATTTGGTTCTCATTGACACTTCCTTGATGTACACATCACACAAATTAACATACGTAATTCTGGCTTTGTTTTGTATTGCCGAACAGCTACGTCTGGGAATCACACGTCGTCTTTTGAGATGGAGATGTCCCAGTCAGGCTTCAGCGCTCACATGTCTAGAGTAAGTCCCATTCTCTCTTAAACATCCAAAGTTTATAACATCTGTTATCTGTGGAAATGTCTACAGCAGGATCTTCAGTCTTATCCACAAAGGGCTGGTGTAGCTGCAGGCTTTCGTTCCAACCAAGCAGGAACCTGATTTCACGCGTTTAATCAACTTATCATAGTTTCCAATCAGCTATCCAGTGTGCCTCCTACTTGGCTGTAATGAAAGCCTGCAGACACACTAGCTGCTCTTTGCGGATGAGATTGAAGACCCTTGGTGTACGATAATGCTGCAATGGGCTGAAGCTCGTAACTCGTAACTTCTGACCTCGGACAAGGAAAAACCAAAGAAAATCCCCCTCAACTCGGAATTCCTTCTTCCAGTTCAGCAAGAGACATCAAATTAACATGGCTGCTCACAAAATCAAGGGTAAACAAAGTAGCACCGCTTGACTTTATAGAGGTTATTGAGTCTTGAATCTTGAATTGTGAATATACAAGTTGACAAAATTGTTCGCTGAGTATACGTCATTCATCACTGTAGTGTGTTAGCAGCTAACAGAAGACAAACATGGCGTTGCTCATGGCTTGTTCCCACTTTGTTCCTTGAACGCACAGCGGTCGAGAATGACGTAATTCCATGGTCTGACTTCCCGCTTCTGTTGTGATGCAGCACAAGCACTACAGAGTACTACAGGATACATACTGTACATATACACTGCCAGTCCAGCATTTTTGTACATGTGAAGTTATTTCTGTAGCACTGTAAATCCCATGTGTTAATTTAATTTTCTACGTGATTCGTTTTTTTGCATTCCGACCTGCCAGGATGTATATAATCATACAGTACCATAAAAGTCTTTGTGGTCATATTTCACTTCCTGAGTCTGAAATATTCAGAATAACACTAGTGTGTGAAATGTTTGGAGTCAATCACTTTTTTAAGCGTATTCATCTACAGCAGGGGTTCTTTCAGAACAAAAGAAATCACCGGACGTTATGAAGTTTCTCGAGTCCCCAAAGCTTCTAAATGTCAATAAATTATAAATTCCAATTTCAAATGTTCCACATTTGAACAATTTATCATATGTCAGTAACAGATGATAACCAAAAAAAAATCAAAGGTATATTTGCCCCTAATGTTGCCCTATTGCTCCAGGAAGGATTTTTTTGATTGATTGTTTGTTTTTTAGGGCTTGCGGGTGTAGGTGCGTAGGTTTCCATTAGGATTATTTTCTTCAAGACTTGACCATGTCTGCGTTGGTTCCCATGAGTGAAAACTCATGAAATTTGGCACACACATATTTAGTAGTGTAAGAGATTGAACCGGAATCAAATCTGTCAGACTCAGCAACCTCTTCCTCTCTCTCTTACTCAGCGTGACAAGCGCTTGGAGAATGAGCAAACAGACACAGGGTCATGTTAAACTCAGTCTGAATTTACTACTAGAGGTATTTATACATAGAGATGTGTGTGTCAAAGTACATTCTCAAGACAACAGATACACAGGCAAGCAATACAAGATAAGCAAGAAGAAGTGAAGTCTGTTCTTCATGATAGCTTATCCCAGAACACTAACCAAGTACACAGAGAAGAAACGACAGAGGAGAGAAAACTAGTAATATAAATTGGAGGGAACAAAATTAAACATTCTAAATTTCTGTGCGGAGTTTGTATGTTCTCCCCGTGCATGCGTGGGTTTCCTCCGGGTGCTCCGGTTTCCTCCCACAGTCC
>JAQQZX010000009.1:17965057-18007670 GCA_030068355.1 Notoglanidium maculatum
GGTCAATATGCTGCTCTTTGTCACAATGGTTAAACTCAAATGTTTTGCTTTATATTGTAGACTCTACTTAATTTTTTAGCATACAGTAAAGTAAATAATACTGATTTTTACCAAATCAAAATAACAAGAAGTTCACTAAACTTACAAAAAGTAGTTGGAAAATGTTGCCTTAATTTTTTGAGTTGAATCTAAGTAACAGTTTTTACAGTGTAGGTGAGTTAGTTAGCCAATACCAGCTAGGAATGCTAAGAGTGTTATTATGGTTGAATGTCAAGTTAGTGTTTTGTTATAATATCAACACAAAAAATGTCCCATAATTTTTCTCATTATCCATCAGAGCACCCTTTATCTAATGATCTATCCACTACTTGTTTGTAATTCTCTCTCTCTCTCTCTCTCTCCCTCTCTATTAAATCAGACTGCTTTCTCTGTTAGAATACACTGAGACATAAATCAGACAGATAAAATATTTGAACTGTCGAAAGCAGCACTTTAGTTTTGAAAGTTGAAAGCAAAGCGCAATCAAAGACAACAAAGCAGGAATAAAAAACTATGATTTCAAGGCTCAGTGTGCTACAAAAAAAGTGTACTAACATAAAAAACCCCACATCAAACACTGTTTGAAGATCCAAATATCTCAGCAAATTGTTCAGACTGCACATTGTTGTTCCATCATATTACCCAAACTGCTGTTATAGCTTCCAGTGGTGTGTATACAGTGGTGCTTGAAAGTTAGTGAACCCTTTAGATCTTTCTATATTTCTGCATCATCAGATTTTCACACAAGTCTTTAAATTAGATAAAGAGAACCCAATTAATGGCAAAAGTACGTGAACCTCTAAGATTAGCAGTTAATTTGAAGCTGAAATTCAAGTCAAGTGTTTTCAATCACTGAGATGACAATCAGGTGTTGAGTGGGCATCTTGCTTTATTTAAAGAACAGAGATCTATTAAGTCAGATCTTCACAACACATGTTTGTGTAAGTGTATCATGGCATGAACAAAGGACCTGTTCAGCCTGATGAGGAGGAGTTGATGCTCATCAGGCTGAAAAAGGATACGAAACAATCTCTAAAGGGTTTAGACTCCACCAATCCACAGTCAAACAGATGGAGGAAATTTAAGATCATATTTACCCTCTCCAGGAGAAGTCGCCCAACAAGGATCACTCCAAAAGCAAGGCGTGCAATAGTCTGTGTGGTCTCAAAGGAACCCAGTGTAACTTCTTAGCAACTAAAGGGCTCTTTCACATTGGCTAATGTCCATGTGTCCACCATCATGAGTCCACCATCAGAAGAACACTGAACTACAATGGTGTACCTGGCATGGTTGCAAGAGTTTACAGTTTGCTCAAGATCACATGACAAGCCAGAAGTCTACTGGATGGATGAGACCAAAATATAATTTTTTGTTTTAAATGAGAAATATTATATTTGGAAAAAGGAAACACTACATTCCAGCATAAAAACCGTATCTGTGAAACATGGAGGTGGTATTATCATGGATTTGGGCCTGTTTTGCTGCATCTTGGTCAGGACGTCTTGCCATCATTGATGGATCAATGAATTCTGATTTATACCAGCAAATTCTAAAGGAAACTGTCAGGACATCTGTCCATGAACTGAATCTCAAGGGAAAGTGGGTCATGCAACAAGACAATGACCATAAGCATACAAGTCGTTCTATCAAAGAATTGTAAAAGAAGAATAAAATTAATGGTTTAGAATGGCCAAGTCAAAGTCCTGACCTACAGAAGAATAGGCTAAACTTGCTCCAAGCCGATGTGATCAACAGTTATCTGAAATGTTTAGTTGCAGTTGCTGCACGAGGAGGTCTGAAAGCAAAGGTTCACATACTTTACCAGTCACAGATATGTAATATTGGCTAATCTTCCTCAATAAATAAATGACTAAGTATAATTTTGGCCTCATCTGTTTAACTGAATTCTCTTTATTTACTTTCCGGACTTGTGTGAAAATCAGATGATGTTTTAGGTCATATTTCTGCAGAAATATAGAATGTTTTAAAGGGCTCACTAACATTCAACCACCACTGGTTATATAGTATACTGTGTGGTGCATATGGTTATATCGGGGAAGGAAATGAGATGAGGACTGACCTCTCTCTTCCAGACGGGGTTGATGGTGTTGCAGATGATGCTAGATCTCTTCTCTTGACCATGGTGGGGGAGAGCAGGGAAGGTGCTGTGCCTTCCAGGGTGGATCGCAATCTTCAAGTATGGATCAGGATTGAAGAACATCCCTTTCTTCAGACCCACTGCCTGGATGTCTGACATTAACCATAGAACAGGAGATGGTAAGCATGATGTGTGAGTGATGCTTTGTTCTCCACAAAACATAACCTCTGGATATGGATCTGGGCAACTATAATGAGTATTTTTTTCTGAGGTAAAATACTTTAGATCTTGACTTATAATTGTGATATCTAACATGCTGACAACAAAGAAAAGCAAATCTGACATGGAGATTTTAGCATTATTTTAAGCGCAAAATGCTGGGCACCTCTGCCAATGTCATCTTTATGTGGACCAGTTGTGTTTTCCCCAAAAGGTAGGCATAAATTCACACACACACATCATTCCAAGTGATACTGCAAACAAGAGAAACCTCAAGGGAATGACCCTAAGGTTATCAGGGGAGCTAATTACTCTCTTCATACAAGTTAAAGAAAGGTACACACAAAGACAAAGGTAAACACAAAAATGAAAAGGAAGAAAACAGCTTTTAAATGTTCCATTGTGGACATTTTTGACAAGACAGTATCTGATTACAACATGAATTAATTGTGTCCTGTGTCTCTCTGGCATGTATCTATCCAACAACTTGATCAAAGTGTGACATAATCACACAGGAGTAGCAAGCTGATTTATTATTTATATACTTTTAGCAAACTGACTGCTTACCCAACATGATTTGCTGGAACATAGTCTAGGCAACCTAGGATTAAAAATAAATAAAAATATTTCCATGCCATTTTCATGAAATGCATTTATGGTTTCTTCAAGATGAGGTGTCAAGGTACACTGTAGGCAGTAAAACTTAAAGGTCCACTAAGTAGGATTCAACCAACTAAATGCCCCTCCCTAATGCCCCCTCCGCTTTCAAGCATGTATTAAAACCTATGGTGGCTGTCAGGTGCCGGCTTTTTCTCATTCTTTATAATAAGTATGACCCTACATTTTTCAGAATTTGGGTTCCCAATCTTGTTCGCCAGCACCAGCAAAGACTGGTTCCCCTTCTTTCTTCTTTGTCTTTGCTAAAACATGAAGCAACCACATGTCTAGCACCCCTGCTGGCTGGCTGCAGTATAATGTGTAGCACTGCCCATCCACATGTGTTTCAATGACAAAGCAGCCAATATTCCATGTCATTTTTCTTATCTAAACTGTCTTTCCATCTACAGTGTTTAATTCAAGCAGTTAGTTTTCCTTATGCTGATATCTGTATATATATTTTTTATTTTCCCACAGAAATTAGTTTTTAAAATGTTATTCTACTATATCTTAAGACAGCATGGATACACTTACGAATTAAGTGATTAATAAATAATCTTGAAAGGATTTCTTCATTTCCATAGAATAGAAGTTCTTGGAACCATGCCGTCCATGTTTTTTTTTTTTTTTTTTTTTAAACAGTCATTGGTTTTCCCAGACCACCACACACATACCAGTCCTACTAACAATGAGACTTTCACTTACAGCTATTGTTTTTACTTTTGTTATGTCTAGCATTTTGAAAGATCACCCACAATTTGTGTCAATAGAGTCACTTGTGTCCTTCTTTTCTTAAGATCACTGCAGACTGATCAACTCTCATTTTGCTGGGGAATGCTCTCTCTGATCTACTAATGTACATACAGTATGTGCAGCAGCTTATTAAAGTGGACTTGTTACTCAGGGCAGGAGAAGTGACTATGAATAAAATATAAGAAAGCTAAGCAGCTCTTAAAGCAAGGGTGACTCTCAAGCTCCATGCAGAGTGATACTATAAGGGTGAGAAGTAGTACTCGATTCTATATCAATTTTCCTTAATCCCATAAAAATCAGAAATTTATCTGGATAAACCATTCAGATGGTGAAGGTTAAATATATATTAGCCTAGTGCTGGTGTAATTAAAAAGTACAATAAAGAGTCACACGCCCTGTGGTGGACTGGCGACCTGCCCAGGGTGTACCCCGCCTCTCGCCCGAAGATGCTGGGATTGGCTCCAGCTTCCCCGCGACCCAGACGGATAAAGCGGTATAGATAATGGATGGATGGATGGAAATTATAGTGGTAGACAACGAAGTTTAGGAACACGATTTTGATTTTACAAGTAGTCTAGTGGGAAGGGTGAGTTTACATTTAATGATGAAGCTGTGTTTGAAAGGGCACATTTCATTTCCACTGTACTCCAGCTTTAAACGAAACACATTTTGGTTTCTCCTCGTTATTTACCATCATGTTTGTAAATATATATTCTGTAAAGGTTTGGGCATATTTTCGTGTTTGTTTTCTTGGCCACCGAGTAAGGGTTATTTGATGCTGTTGAACAATTAGTGGCAGTAGATGGGCTGAGAAACGTTTCCATTTTTATTGCTGAACTCCCAAGCTCAGCCAGAATAGCGAAAATGAACGAAATAGCACTAAATGTGACTTGCTTGAATGTGGCTCCCTGAAACATTAAAATATATTGGCAAACAAAACCTGTTTTTATAGTTAGAGCGCTATTTATTCGTTAAATGAATCAAACAAAAGTAAGTGAAGAACCCCTTGAGAACCCCCTGATCTACAGTGTGGCTTATTGTGCATTACACTGAATATACATGTTCATATAATTATTAGTATTGATATTGTTTATTGTCTCTAGGCAGGTCTGATGCTCGGCGCAGTGGGAGCGTACGATTGGAACGGCACCGTCGTCATGCACACGGGTAATCAGTTTGTCATACCCAAAAACAACACCTTTCACAACCCTCTAGTGGAGAGGACCGAGGCCATGGCTGGATATGTGGGTACGTACTAAACTGAAATGTTTTTATACAGCACCTGCAGAAACCTCCTCCTTCTCGTACCACCATGTGTCGTCATCTCTGTTCAATCCACCACAAGCCTAAATAAAGTGCACATGTCGTATTCTTCCTGTCAATTCCTCACACAAGCAGAGAAACAGGGCTCCGGGTGCAGTCTAAACACTCCACTGTGTTCCCATAAACACTTTCCCGAGCGAAAGGAAATTTCCACTGCTCTCCACGCATCCCCTTTTAAGGAGCTTCCTCAGAGTCGGACATGTCTGTGGGGTTGAACCGAAAAGGAGAGGAGTTTGGATTATAATAATAGCACATCAGTGAAGGGGGAAAACTTTTGGCTCAGTTTAGATGACACCACTAAACACCACCTACATAATAAAAGTTTAAGTGGATAAGAGCAAATTTCACTCCAGCTGTTTTACATTAATTATAGAGTCACTAGTGGAATGAGAGGACGCAATAAAATGCACCGAAATTCTTTTCGCATGGAGATAACTGACAGATCCAAAGCTCCGCCCACATGGAGGATAAGGGAAGATGTCATGCAGAGGTCTCCATCTTTATGTGTTATAAGAAAAACTTGGAAAAAATATGTTAAATAAATAACGTGTTGTCATTTTGGGATAAAGGTTACGACGTGCAGTCTGCATACACACCTTCTGGGGTTCTCTACATCGCCGGAGCTCCCAGGTACAACCACACTGGCCGAGTTATTGTGTACCGCATCAACGGAGGGAACGTGACGGTCACGCAGAACCTCGAAGGAGAACAGGTGCCTTCATGTAATCCTGAATCATCAATATGAACACGTGCTAATACAGTACATGCACTGTAGTGTGCTATAGTACTGTATATAGTGAATAAAGTACATTTACATTTGAATAAATGGACATGTTTTAAGCCTCCATGTTGTCTCGCTGTGTTTGTGTGTGTCAGATCGGCTCCTACTTTGGCAGCGTTCTCCAAACCCTGGATGTGGACAGAGACTCATACACAGACCTCCTGCTGGTGGGAGCGCCCATGTTCATGGGGCCGGAGAGAGACGAACAGGGACAGGTCTACGTCTACAGGCTCAACACGGTACTGAGAGAGAGAGATCTGTTTTATTTTCTTAAGCAAATCTCAGGAGGCAATGTCATTTATTTTTCCAAATGAATTCCAAATGGCTATCCATTCCTCATATACAGTTCACTCCGAAATTATTGGCACCCCTGTTAAAGATGGGTTGAAAAATGTCTTTTTGGTTCATTGACATTATGAGAGAAGTTTAGCCTTTATTTAATATTTGATCATTTATTTCTTTTATTATTTATCACGTCAAGAAAATATACAACAAATGAACTGTATTAAATAACGAATTAAACTGTCACTGGTTTCACTGAATAAATATAATGATTAATTAATAAATGTAGTATATTACTTAATAAATTCAATTATAATAATATATTAAATGCTACAGTCACAGAAAAATATTTGTCCAATAATGAGCACATGTAATTAGTTTTTTTTTATTTCAAGTTACATTATTCGTTTCTGACACATGTGTGAGCCGTAGTACCGTTTGGTTTCACAGGAGGGCATGTTTGAACATGAGATGACCCTGCGGCCGGTAAACCAGACATGTTGCACGGCGCACTCACACACTTCCTGTACGAACTTGAAAAAGAACGAGCCATGCGGTGCTCGCTTCGGGACGGCCATCGCCGCTGTTCCCGACCTCAACCTGGATGGCTTTAATGATGTGGTGATCGGGTCACCCCTGGAGAACGACCACCGGGGGGCAGTGTACATCTACCACGGCACTGAGAGAACGCTACGAGAAAAATACGTCCAGGTAATGACAGTCTATTAAACGTTCAAATCGGCCAGTGTATTTTTTTTTACAATCAGAATGAGAACGATCTGTTTATGCAGAAATAAATATTTTGTCCATTACTTTGTGTGGAATTGTTTCTAAAGGTGACAGAAACAGAGCGACACACCCTTAGAGATGTAACTACAGCATCAGTTATATAAAGGCTGTCTAATATTTTCTAATTTTAATGTACTTCGCTTCACGTTGTTGGGCTTTTTGCCTCTTTCTTATCTGATATTCTACAAAATATGCACTGACAAATTAATATATTGGCCATTTGGCCATTTATTTCCTGTTTTTAGCCATTTGTTAGGTCCTAATGACCTAATGATAGTAATGCATGAGAAGTTGGAGATTGTAAGGACAATTGTCATAAAAATACAGCTTTTATGTGAAAAGGGGATGATGCGTTCCTGGTTACTGTAGTTAAAGGTAGGAAAGTTTTACAAAAACAGTAAAATCAATGTGTGTGTGTATGATTGTATGTTAGCGAATAGCTGCTGGAGGTGATGGTGAGAAGATGAAGTTCTTTGGTCAGTCCATTCATGGAATCATGGACTTAAATAACGACGGGATTATAGACGTCACTATAGGAGGTATCGGAGGGGCTGCGCTGTACTGGTGAGTGTGTATGTGTGTGTGTGTCAGTAGTAGAGGTGTTGTGTGTGTGTGTGTGTGTGTGCGTGTGTGTGTGTGTGTGTGTGTGTGTGTGTGCGTGTGTGTGTGTGTGTGTGTGTGTGTGTGACAAATGAATCATTTTACCAACACGACTCTATCCAGATAAATGATAAGCTAATGAAAGCAGTAAATTCACAGTATGCTCCTTTGTATATCAAGTAACTGGAATTGATATGAGGCAGAAAATTATAGAAAAGCTTCCATTACATGTTAGCTACATCAGCCTCATAGCTCAAGATGTACACATACAGTATAGCCGATACACACATGCAAATCTTTTGGTCGTATGTATATGTTCATGTGCTCATGTTACTAAACAGATGAAGAAGGTCTTGATCAGAGACTCGAGCCCACAGTCTTCTGAATATCCTCTTTTCAGCTTTGTTCCTGTGGCTCTCTTGCTGCTGAATATTCCCATTCTCATTCTTCATTTTCGAACCCACTTGTTCACAAACTGCACAGGAATTTCTCATTCTCAGGAGCAAACATGAGAGCCTGGCCATGCTTCCTTTATCAGAGCCATGTGAAATGAAGTTGCAGAGGAGAATCGCCAAATCGCCCACTCACACCATTCTTCCCTCCCTTGCGCCTTTCCTTACTGCCTCCCTCGCTTCCTCCTCACAGCTGCTGTGGTCGAGAGGATCTGCGACTACGAGTGAACTCCGCAGTCTTGGCTCTCGCCGATCTTCCACCCAGTCTCTTGGGATTTTCATTTGCATGTCACTGTTAGACGGTAGAACTGTTAATGGGATAAAGGTTTCCTGCTTTAATGGAAAACATACAGTTTCTGTCCAAAACCTGGAGCAGTTAGCATGGTGTGAGAAGTTAGGGGCTATGAGGCGAATGCTGCTATTAAGTAAGGGAAGCTTATAGATACTAGCTTAGCATTGAGCAAACTGCTTTTGGAAATATTTACTTTTTGATTCAGAAAAAAACTTTTGAACATGCAGACTTCCATGAGAAACATAACAAGCGTTTAAGATCCTAGCTCTTCCAAAATTAATTGTTTCTTCCATATTTATCATTATCAATGACATGTGTAAGGAATAAAACACTTTATAAGAGATGTTCTCGTATAGGAAATCATCGGCAGCAGAGTGGTGCGATGCAGGCTGACGCGAAGATCCGCTACCACCATGAAGTTGATGTTTTCCTATAACAGCACCCTTTTATTTATTTCTTTAATTAATTAATTCCTTTTATACCACAGCAAATTGCCAATGATTATCATTTTGCATTAATTAAAGAATGATAATATGTAGTACTTTTTAACCGTTTATAGTTACATTTAATGTTGCGGGACATCCACAAAACAAATTCACTTACATTGCCTATCAGCTATAAACAGTCATTCCCTTACAAACCTCTCTTTTTTTCTCTTGAAGTTAATAAGACAAAAAACGCAGCTTGTCATGTAACCGGAAAGCCAAACTCCTGAAGACTTCCCCGTAGCGGAAAACTTAAGGACTGTTTCAAAGCTCTGATACTGGAGACTCCTTCCTTGTTAAATAAATACGTCCTCGCGGAAAAACGTTACCACTTATACATCATCCGATATATTTTTTAATTAATTAAAATATAAATAATAATAAATACTAAATAGAAATAAATAATAAAACACATCCATTTTGAAATCCGTTTATTATTCGTTTATTTATGTGGCGCATTTGCCATACAGGTTCTTTTGAATGAGTTGTTACTATAGAAATGCAAACTAGTGCATTAATGTAAACCTTTCATTTAAAAAAAAAAAAAGATTAATTAATTAATATATTAATAAAATCATTGTCAGCCTCTTCTGTCCAATCAAATTTGAGAATTCAGCAGCACTGTGGTACAATTATTTTTGCCACAGGTCTCGGGATGTCGCCGAACTCTACGCCAGTATGAGCTTCGAAACCAGCAAAATCAACATGCAGCAGCCGACATGTCAAATCCATGGCAAGGACACAGTGTGTGTGAAGACCACGGTCTGTTTCAAATACAACATCAAGTCAGAAAAAGAAACGAATCCAGAGACATGTGAGACATTAAATATTTCTGTTCTAGTCCGAGCTGTCGTTCTGCAGTCTCACTATTTTCATATTTTATAACATACACACACAATATGATGTCATGTCATGTAAAAAGCTGGAACTCTTTTCTTTCTATTCACATTTATTGGCCCCGTGAATAAATACAGAAAAAGACCTTGAAGTATAAAAGGTTCGTGTATTTGAATGCTGGTGTGTAGTGTGTCAGCTTAGCTTAGTCACTAAATGGTGTTTGCTTACATTTTAGAACAAGCCTCATGTTAGCATATCAATTATTTAATACGTCTCTGTGGAAACTTTCAGCAAAGATTAACACAACTTCCACGTCTGAGATTTTACAAGCAGATGTTATTAAAATTCCTTTCAGTTATTGAGGGTAGGTGTAAGGTTAGATATAAAAATAATTAAACCTGTGTGTGTGTGTGTGTGTGTGTGTGTGTGTGTGTGTGTGTGTGTGTAGTGATCCACTACACCCTGACTCTTGATTCTCTGCGTGCCATTGCGAGAGGAAGATTTAAAGATACAGACGAGAGAAAAATCTACAAGAACGTCAGCATCAGTGACAGTCTATGCAATGAACTCTCCTTCTACATGTCGGCAAGTAAATCAGTCCACACACACACACATGAACACACACACACTTTCTATCCTTGTGAGAATCTTCTATTGCCATAATTATCACTGTAGGCCTGTGAGGACATTTCAACAATATAGAAGACAGAAAAAAACACAAAAACATGGCCACACACACACACACACGCACACACACACAGAGTTATAGCCTGTAGCCTCAGATTCCTGTTCTTGGCTGACAGGAGTAGAAGTAGAATGTAATCTTCTGAGATGCTTTTCTGCTTACCAAGTTTGTAAAGAGTGGTCATTTAAGTTATCACAGCTTTCCCATGAGCTTGAACCAGTCTGGTCGTTCTCGGCAGATCTCGCTGAGCAACAAGGTGTTTGTGCTGGCAGGACTGCTGTTCTTTCGCCGGATGTTTTTGGTTTTTCGCACCATTCTGTGTAAACTCTAGAGCCTCTTATGCTTGAAAATCCCAGAAGATCGGCAGTTTGAGTCTAACATTTCAGAAGTTTTTACCTGTAGCTGCATGATTTTATGCATCATTGGCTGATTGGATAATTTCATGGATGTGCAGGTGTTCCTAATAAATTGGACGGTGAGTGTAAACACACACATACATGCATGAATTGTTGAGAGCACAAATGTCCTGAGTTTGCTGGGTCACAAGTGTCTTTGTGGTAAAGAGGACATAACTGATTATATGATATCACCAGGGCAGTTACTTAATCGTTAAAACTTGGCTCCTGTGCTTCTGTTGCATTTGGCCTGAGATGTTTCCTCCTACTGTTTTGAATGTTTCTCCCCAAAAAGGAGTGTTGGCTTGGCAATGTGGGTGCGTGCTGGTCTGTACACAGAATTAAATGAAAACATTACACTGCACGTTGCGTTAATTGCTTTCATGTCACTATCTTGCTGATTTAATTTAACTTGAACTGAATTGTTCCTTTTTTAGAACAGGAAGCAAAATATGAAGATCAGAAACAATCATGCCTGGAGTGTAACGTAAACCAGAGCATGTGGCATCAAAGGGAAGATACCAGCAAAATTACATCCAGACCACTCAGAAACAGAACATTTTCCTGGTGATAAAAAAAACCAGGAAGATAAACAAAGCAGTTAAATTTTTTTTTTTTTTTTTTTTTTATCACAGCTCGTTTCTTCATCTTTTTACTGCCATAAAGAGAGAGAACTACCGAGAAACATGTCCTAGTTGTTCAGTGTGATAATTAGATTAGCCAAATGCTAACTATATCAGTAGCTTTTGTCATTGTTTTAGTTTATTAAAGTATATTGATTTTAACTACACAATATAATAGATTAGCAAATTAGCTAAGACAATCAGTTATCTGGTTACAGAATTGTACTACTGTTAGCCAGCTAACTAGTTAGCTTTATTCCTAATTCTAACATTCCAGCTGTAGCTATCTGATGCTAGGAAGCTAGCCTTGTCATAATGCTAGCTAGTTTATATACTCCTGAAAAAGCTGTTACAGTTCCTGAGGTGTAAATTTCCACTTTCTGCCTTCATGTGCATGGCAACTTTCCAGAAATTTCCAGAACACAGTACATTTATCCTTATCACTCCAGCTATCATCAAGAAAACAACTTTCAGTATCTTTCACTTTCTAGCCTTTTCCTCCCTTTCGTGCTTTGTGTTGTTTCTCTCTCTCTCTCTCTCTCTCTCTCGTGCTCTGTCCTCTTTTTTCCTCTCTCTCTTATATATTGCTAAAAAAAAAATCCTCATTATCCTTTAACTAGGGCTTGGTGATGACATGTTTTGCTAGTCTTAGTAAGTTCCCTTGCATGAAGTTAGTAAACTATCATATAATTAGCAGGTAAACTGTTGCACTGTGTAATTGAAATGATTAGCTGTGACGTTAAAAAGATTAAATATGAAATATATGTACCTTTATGTCGTGCAGCTGTTTAAACAAATAACGATAGCATGGACCGCAACACAACAATAATCAATACAGCTCTTGTTAGTGGACTCCGAGTTTTGGACCTGATTTAAGGTTTGATTTAAGGCTTCCTGAGACATCATGAGGCCAGAAAGGTCGAGACCTTGACAGATGTGCCATGTTTTTTTTGTTTTTGTTTTTTTCTTCGTTGCAGGACAAATTAGACTTCAGGGATCCTCTGATGGTGTCTCTGGACTTCGGGTTAGTGGAAGTAGACAGCGGTCCAGTGCTGGATGGAACTTTACCAACATCACTCAATAGAACGGTAATCTTCAGCTCAGCCTTTTACTCTAATGGGATGGTGGTGGTTTATATCTGGTGGCTTTAGTACCGAACACTTCGTGTTGGTGTGTATTACCAATAATGCACTGTGAGCAGGTTTCTGATCTGTCATTCAAACGATTGCATAATCTAAAGCTAGCAAGCATTAAAAATGATCTATGTTGAATCATAAATAGCTTGTGTCTCTAAGGCCCAAGAAACTGCTTAAAATAGCATAGAAGTATCTCTATACCTCTGACCTTATTACAAATACAATGATATATAAATACGCAAAAATATGCCAATTGAAAACGGCCCCCTGTGCTCCTGCCATTGCAAATAACTAGCCAGCTTGTTTACTGCTAGTTGCATTTGTTACAAATATGTAGCATCTCTTGTAATTTAATTCATATTTAAGGGAAAAAATGGTGAGAGTTAGGGGAACAGACAATGTTCACGTGAGATTTCCACCGTCGTATTCATGATAAGTTTGTTTGCTTATGAATTCATCATTGTCCACCCCAGCATAAAATATTTAAACCTTTTGTGGAGATCACGCTCCACAAATACATAGCCCCACCCCTAAATGTGTCTCTACTTTAAATGGGAAAATGAGAATTTAGTGATTCCTCCCACACAATTGAAATCAGCCATCCAACCATTAAAAAATCATAATTTTTTTAGTGCAGGGGTAGAGGCGGAGAGCTCTCTCTCTATCTGTTTGTGATTACCATTATCTTCACCTGATGTTACTAAAGCAGTGTTGCAGCTGGAATGCAGGCGCTGTGAGTAACAGCTGTGAGCGATCCAGACGAAGTTCAGCGCAGTGTTTCATAAGTACTCTGAGATTTTCCGCTCTTTAGAGAAAACGTTTTTCTCCCACTCTGCGCTGTAATGAGAATCTGATGGTACTGGGAAACTCTCACGCTCTTTATGTGACTCCATTGGGAATCAGGAATATTGGCTATCAGATTTCGCTGATTATTGGGAATGTGGTTGATATGAAGTGGCAATGTGACTGCTCTTAGAGTGCTGGGCTATAAAAGCAGAGGATGTGTGACTTAAAGTAGGTTACAATGATTTAATAGTTTAACAGTGGCATGTCTTTCACACACACACACACACATATACACACACAGCTGGCCCTAGAGCATTATTGAGGTTATCAGTAAGAAATGCGAGTTATCTTAGAGACTTGCTGTAGTGCCTGGTACTGCTTCTCCTCTCTCTCTTTGGAAGGGACTTCAGTCCAGATAACCATACATACACTCATTCACACTCACATTATTAGATTTACCTTAGACAGTTCGCCTAGCATGTTTTTGGGAGATGTGAGGAAACCAGAGAATCGAGCAGAAACCCAGAACGTGTAGGAGAACATGTGAAACTCCACATAGACAGTAACCCGTGCTCAGGATCAAACCAAGAACCCTGGAGCTGTGATATGACAAAACTGTACTAGCTACGTAAACTCACCAGAGTCACTGATGATCTCTGCTACTTCCTTTCCAAGCATTAGTTTTCTTCCTAATGTCTCTATACACATTGATGAGAAGTTGTATATGACAAGATAAGATGAGATAAGATTCCATTGGTGCATGTCAAACAGGAACTAAGGTAGGAGCTAGAGTTGTGAGCGAAGAAAACGTCGACCCGCATGTGTCATAGGATTGGTCCAAAGTATCATTCGAGCCAATTGTTTGGACTTCATAACTAATTTGCATGGGATTGAGAAAATAAATTCTTTTCTTTCTCTATCACACACGTACACAGAAAGTCAATGGACGCTTGTCACTTGTTAATGTGAACGTAAGGTTGGAAAGCCAGGTTTAGCTTGCGGTTTTATTTGTGAAGCAGTTGTTTGGTGTGTTCAGATTTGATTCCAATTTTGGTCAAAATGTGAAAATGAAAATTAACCGTGACAAGTTCAAATTTAGATGTCCTTTTAAGGGTTGGCTCAGTGATGAGTTGTAAGAGTGAATCCTGCTAGAACAATTCTTCCAAACAAATTTCTTCCATTCTTTCTCTCATTGTTGATCTTGTCCTTCCTCCAGAAACAGCACTTACCCACACACCATGGGGAACGGCAAGAATCTGGCAGTACACAATCCTCGGAGGTTGCTGAGATGTTTGTGTGAAGCAGCAGTGGGTTATAACAGAACAAACATGCCATTTTTCACGATATATTTAGACAATATATCAATATACAAACAGAATCTGAGATTTACAGGGGATTTGCAGTGTGTGTATATGGAGTGTGAAGGCTCCCTGCTGTTCAGTTGGACTGGGGTTGGAGTAGCCGGGAGTGGCGTATGGCCTGTGTGGTGTGTGTGGTGTGGGTGGGCCCTGGGTGGGCTATGGGTGGACCGTACCTTATTCAAGTCGCTTTGGATAAGGGCATCTGCCAAATGCCATAAATGTAAATGTAAGCAGCCACTTTGTAACATAATTATGACTTCATATAACATACTATAACATTGTAGTTGCTTAATAATATGACAGAGATCAGAGGGTGGAGTTTCCCCAGTGGCCCTTACAAATAAAAATGTAAAATTGCCAGGGATTGCATAAGTATTTACCCCTGTTGGTATTTAATAAAGATTCATGACATATAATTTCAATTCAATCCATTTCATTTCTAGCTTCTATCAATGCAAATAGTGATAAAACTTCAAGGGGGTGAATACTTTTGTAAGGCAGGGAAAATTTTCAGAATCTTTTAAACTAAGCACACGTTTTAATGTATTAATTTATTTATTTTCTTTTCCAGCTTGCTTTAGTAGACTGTGGAAATGCTGAGAAGTGCATCGCTGATTTACACCTCCAAGCTACCCCGAACATCAGCAGGTAAAGCACTTTAACTGCAATTTAGAACAGAGTAGATAGCAAAAGGTCCATGTTTTAGCCTAAAACGTCTGTCAGGATGTTCAGTCTTGGCTATAGATAGACCTTATTATCATCTTGCAAGTCACATGATCCTTAACAAACATCCAAAATAGCACAGAACTCATTGGAACAAAAATAATATAACTATGTAAGTCATATTTTAATATAATGATTACATCTGAAACATGTGGCTTCAGGTTGCCCTCTAGTGGTCACTCAGTATTCTTTATTTTATTTTTTTAAGCAAAATACTGCTCTCCATTGTTTATAGAAAGTGGAAAGAAATGAGTGCTTTGCATAAACACAATTTCAGTAATATTTAAAAAAGAATTCATATTAGTACTAATCTGACATCTGTTACATGAATTTCATTGCACTTACTGATTTATTGAGCAAAATCAGAGGTCGATATCAGGCATATCACTTTTGTCACTCTGCTCTGCCCCTTATGTAAATAAGTTTACCCTGAACATCTGCTATCCAGCATTCTACAAAATAACAACAGATGTTATTTGTTCAAAACCATGCTGTCTGAACAGTCAGTAGATGGGAATAAGGATGTTCTGACGCATCACTATTTCAGGACATCAACATAATAGAAGTGTGGCCTATATGCCGTGACCATTAGCCAAATAAATCAGCAGTTTGGTGTTCATGAATGCCTGTTTCTTTGTGTTGTGACATCCCAGCCTTGTCATTAAGGCCTACCAGGAGAAGTTCCATGTCAGCATTAAGATCATGAACAGTGGAGATAATGCGTACAACACCAAGGTCACGCTCAGCACCACGGAAAACATCAACTACGTCAAAGTGGAGGTCAGTTTTTGCAGCCGGTGTCAAACCTGTCAGAGAAATTGGACTGCAGATGGGTGACAAATTAAAGGAAAAACTGACAACGTGACTTAGTAAGATACGTCGTTGGCACCTCAAACAACCAGAACGGATCTTTGGATCGATTCTTTGGATAATTTTCCAGAAATGTACCAGAGCGATGAGCACCATTCAAGCTGCAGAGGCTCGTAGAATCCAAGGAGCTCAGATTCTGTCCTGATGGCGCGACATGTTACTAATGTTGTTTCATGTTGTATTTTCCTTTAATTTGTCACCTGTCTGTACTTAAGTGATGATTTAAAGGAGAACTGTGTAATGATGCAAACCTCTTGAATTGAAATTCCTCTTAAATTTGAGCCAGATCAGTATTTCTTCGGTGTTTCGTATGTTCCTTTTTAGTGTTTGCTTTTTATCTCTCTGTCAGGCTTACTGTCACTTTATTTTCCACTAGACTAAAGGTAAAGATTGTGAGCTGAATCACACCAAGGCCGTGTGTGCGGTAGGATACCCGTTCCTCAAATCCAAAGTGGTGGTAAGGTTTATGTCCTCAACATTTCCCACTTTTCTTCTTTACTATTGAAGAATCCAATTTTTTAAGGCTGGTACTGTTCAGTTCTTTGAGAAGTCCTGATATGATGATGAATTTAATCTGTATATCATGTTCACACACCATTAAAGCATAATTACTGTATAAATAATTGATATTGGTGTTCCATTAACATTAACTATAAATATACTGATAAAAAGTAAGATGTGTCATTGTGTAATATGTAAACATTGTAATCATTGGCAAATGGCTGTGTTACGTATAAGAAGAACACAACACTTTGGGATACGCATAACTCCGCATCATACCACCCGTCGTTGATTAAGTTCCCATAACAGCATGCTACCAAGTGTTATAAAGAAATAAAGAAATAACTTCCCCCTCCATTGCTCCCACAGGAAATCTTCAGCGTTCTCTTCGAGGTCAATCCATCTCACGTTCGCAAAGACATCATCATCAACGTTACTGCCACCACGTGAGACGTTTTACTGTGATCCTGATCTGTAAGAGCTGTCTGTTTTTTTCTGTACCTTGACCCCAACTTTTGATGTTCTTGTTGCCGTAGTGATAGCGAAGAGCCCTCTTCAGCGCTTCGGGATAACTTTGTACAGATCTCCATCCCGGTGAAATATGAAGCCAGTCTGACGTTTACTGCGTAAGTGCATGTTAAACACAATGCTGTTAGAATCACTACAGTCACAGGTCTCACTTTGGGGTCCCTCAAGGGTCTGTGACATCACGACATCATGACATCACGATTGTTTAATGTTGGTCTAAGCTTGGGTGGCGTGGTGGTGCAGTGGCCTGTCGCCTCGCCACAAGAAGGTTCTGGGTTCGAACCTCGTGGCCGACTGGCGCCTTTCTGTACGGAGTTTGCTTGTTCTCCCCGTGTCTGTATGGGTTTCCCCCTGGTGCTCTGGTTTCCTCCCACAGACATGCAGATTGGTTCAACTGGCTTCTCTGAATTACCCATAGATGTGAATGTTTATTCGCCCCTGTGATAGCATGGCAACCTGCCCAGGGTGTACGCTGCCTCTTGCCCAAAGTCAGCTGGGAGAACTTTACTGTCAGTTCTGCCATATGTACCAGATACACAGGGGATTGAAATTACTGTTCTCTCCGACCCACAGTGAGTGAACAACAACAACAGCAAGAAAAACACAAGTGAAGTAAAACTTAAGTACTAAGGTACTTAAACTTTCAAGAATTAAACTTCCAAATATGGTGGATCCCCAGTGCAAAGGTGGATAGCAGCGGTATAGTGTTTTTTTTAATAGTCTTTGTCCTTTTATTAAAGTGGCTAGTGCTGGATATGGGTGGGTGGGGCTTACACTCCAGACTTCTTTTGGGGCGGAGGGGAGAAGGGGGAGAGAGGGGAAAGTGTTCAGCATCCTGACAGCCTGGTAGATGAAACTGTTCCTCAGTCGGGTGGAGCAGGCACGGAGGCGCCGCTACCTTCTCCCAGATAGCAGGAGACTGAAAAGGCAGTGTGAGGGCTGGGTGGAGTCTTCTACATCGCTGACTGCTTTGCAGCTAGGCGGGTGTTGTAGATGTCCTCCATGACCCTGACACATGAAGCAGTATAGATGATTGATGGACGGATGGTCTAAGCCTAATATGCTGGCCAGCAAAAAGAAATCCACTCAGTCGCTCCTTTATTGGAAACCCCATACTAATACTGGGTACGATCCTCTCAGAACAACTTTAATTATCCATGACATGAATTTCACAAAGTGGCCGTAAAGAGAACCACATGCTCAGTTCCAATACTCGGACTGGCTGTGGCATTCAAACAACGTCCAGTGTGTGCCAAGAAAACATTCCCCACATCATTACACCAGCACCACCACCAGGCTGACATGTTGACACAAGGCGAGTTAGGTCCATGCTGTTGTCACTAAATTCTGACACAGCAGAAGTCACAATTCATCAGACATTCATGAGGCAGGGTTTTTTTTCCGGATCTTGAATCGTCTTTACATTTACATTTACATTTACAGCATTTGGTAGACGCCCTTATCCAGAGCGACTTACATGAGTGCTTTGAAGTCTCCATTATTAAATATATTCTGATACTGGCTCCTTAGGACGTGAGCTAAGAATACCATCACACTAAAAACTGTTGGCAAGTAATAGAGTTGGGGGTTTTTTTTTTTTTTTTTTTTTTTCCCTTCAATTTTAGCGAGCACATGCATTTATATTGTATCTGTTTTTAGGAAGAAAAGCATGAAGGAGGATCATATAAGTCTAAAGAAGGGAGAAACAGCCCCGAGTGTCATCAACAACATCAGCATGATTGGAGAGGAGATGAACATCACTTATACGGTAAGGAAAAGACTGAAGATTTTAGAAACCCAGATTTAGAGTAAGGATGTTTTGTGGAAAAAAAGAAAAAGTGACTGTTTATAGTTGCTATAATGTAACTAAGTTGTTTAGTGGATGTTCTACCATATTAATTGTAACTGTGGTATAAGAGGAATAAATCACTTTAAGACATGTTGTTTATAGAAAATAATGAACTTCTAGGTAGTAACACATCGCATCACCTCATCATTGATTACTATACTTTTTGTGTGTTTTGTTCCTTACACACTTCCTGAATCAGGCCTGAATTACAGTGTGATCTCTGCTTGTGTTTTACAGATTGAGAGAGATGCGGAGAGGCAGAGTCCTCTTCTCAAGCTGACCATCACGTTTCCCTATATGACACTGGCAGGGAACGTCCTGCTCTATCTGACTCGCCTCACTTCCTCAGTCGTGAGTGTATATATATTGATCACTGACATGACACTCGACTTAACAGTTTCTTTGTATATTACGAGAGGTACAGCCGTCAGATTTCAGTCCAGCCAGCTAGAGGTGCAGACGTGCTATAGGTCTTGTCAGGATCCACGTGTGAAAAGGATCTGTGAGAGTTTCCCCTTCACTGTGTGTTCTCCCTCTTGTAGGGTATCCAGTGTACAGCGCAAGTTAACCCTCTGAAGATCGGCCATACGGTCCAGACCATACGGAAAGCTAAAGCTGAGACACTCAGTGACTATCTGCTGGTGAGTGTACCGAGTGTGTGTGTGTGTGTGTGTGTGTGTGTGTGTGTGTGTGTGTGTGTGTGTGTGTGCATGCAACAGGCAGTATGAAGTATTTCTGTCTTCTGTCCTTTTTTCTATCAAGCAATAAATACTATGAAATATACCAATTATTTGGTCACAAACTCTTTCTCTGTGCTGTCTGTCACAGAACTGTACAGAGAAGGCGAACCCCTGCAGGTCATTCATCTGTGATATTCCTTCCACCAGATTCAACCAGATCAATGTCACCTTCAGGGTCTGGAAGCAGACGTTCATCCACGTAAGACTGACTTCATCACGGAGCCCAGCTTACTGAGTCACTTTCCCACATTTGATAATTCCGTATATTTAATGCATATTTACTCATCTACAAAAAGGAGGGCAAAACTAGTAGCTACAATAATAATGTAGTTGTTTAAAAACTAATTATAAAAAGCCATTTTTTTGTAAATAAAAAAAAAGTAATGTACAATTAAACTTAAACATGACACGTTATCCCTGAAAATAAAATTAAGCAGATGTTCATTAAGTCTTGTTTGGTTATAAATTTGGAAGAAAAATAGTCTAAACATAGGATAAATATGTGGTGTTTCCCATAAAGAAAAACTGTTCATGTCTATTTTAATTCTCACTCATTTGTCTTTTCATCTATGTGTTTTTCTGTATTTGTACAGGGCGAGTTTTCCAGTCTCTTCTTAACAGTTCAGGCAAAATTGGAGAATATGAACAAGGCTTTGTTCCAGTTAAGCAAAAGTGATGAAAACAGAGAGGTGAGATCAATACACGTGACTGCCTTGGGAGTGTGCGCGTTGCTGCTTTGTGAGTTAATAAATTATGACTCAGCACGGGAGTTTCGCACGTGCTGTAACATCTGCTTTTTAATTTGCATACCGTTGACATCTCGCCCAGTTGTAAAGCGTGTCGGCAGAAAAATGCAATATTTATAGTAAGTTGCGCTGTTGCAGGTGAGTGTGCAGATCTCAAAAGAGTCCCGAGGTGAAATTCCGCTGTGGATCATCATCCTCAGTATCCTCATAGGACTACTTATACTGGCACTGGTAATATTTTGTCTTTGGAAGGTAAGCAGGATGCATTTACACCCAGCAGAGTACAGCACAGCACACGTTTTCCTGTACAATGGCCGAGATTCTGATTCAGCAGTTGACGATATATAAGACATTTATCTCAAAGCTAAAAGCCTGAACGATTGGTTAACTAATGCACACACGACATACAGGCATCATAGAAAATGGATGGAAGTGAATAAAAAAATTTTGCTAAATTAGAAACAAGAAGTCAGTTCCAGTAAAGAAGGCGTGGCCTGTCAGTCACTGTGAAAGATGCATCTTATTATAGTATTATAGTAGCGCTTATAAGACTAGCATTACCTTGTAATAAAATTGACCTGTTTTGTATTACATTCGCTAGTATTCCCATAGCCTGCTGAATTTACAGTTAACAGTATACGTTATACAGTTGTAACTGCAGTACATGCTAGCTGCATGAATTAATGTACAAAAAAATCAGCCAGTCATCATTATTCTGTACCTGTGTTCAGTTTGTCTTACCTCTTCCCTCAGTTGCAAGGGCATACCCAAGGAATACATTACATTTCTTTCTGTTCGTCCTGAATTATTGACAGAAATCACCTAGTAATGATTGATAATTATATGTGATGTTGATACGCTGTGTAGTCAAAAGTATTTGGACACCTGACCATTACACTCATATATGATTCTCCCTCAAACTGTTGCCACACATTTGGAAGCACATAACTATACAGAATGCAGCATTACAGTTTCCCTTCACTGGAACTAAGAGATGTTCCAGCATGAATATGTCCCTGTGCACAAAGCCAGCTCCATGAAGACATGGTTTGCCAAGATTGGAGTGGAAGAACTTGACCTCAACCCCACTGAACACCTTTAGGATGAACTGGAACATTAGTGCTATGCCAGGCCTTCTTACCAAACATCAGTGCCCAGCCTCCTGTGGCTGAACGGACACACATCCCCAAAATCTAGTGGAAAGTCTTCCCAGAAGATTGGAGGCTGTTTTCACAGCAAGCAAGGAAAAAATCCATATTAATTCCCCCATTGTACTGGAATGGGATGTTCAGTGGTCAGGTGTTTATATAGTACTTTTAGTCATATAGTGCACTTGTAGACTAGTCATCATGTGTATTCACTTATGTGCAGCAGTGTATTATAACTGATGTGTCTTCTTTCTCCTCCAGTTTGGCTTCTTTAAGAGAAAATCAGTGGAGGACATGAAGGAGGATATGAAAGACAGTTAAAGGCTCCAGGTTTCAGGTCTGCAGCCTTCAAAAGCCCTCAGGTCAAACTCAGACTCACAGAGACGCTACGCATTACCGTTTAACAGAAATGGACCAGAAGCGTCGCCAACATCCACTTGAAGGTCTTGATACAGAAGATGTAGTCCAGATTGCTTGGATTTGCAGGATGGATTTTCACAACCTTGGAGATCAGCAGGTGGACTCTGGATTGTCGTCTTATACATGTGCCATGCTTTATGTCTTTCAAAACACAGCGCAGGTGCTCCACATTTTAACATTTCACAACTCAAGCTAATGAGTTATCCCTCAAAAAATACTTTGCCTTCTGTTTTCCCCTAATACAAACGGCGGATTAGTCAGTAAACATATGAATTTGGAATGATTGACAATCGTGTGGGTGTTTTAGAGTTTACGATATCAATGGATGCCACCGGGAAGCCCCGCCCCCTCTCATTTAGCTATATTTATTAAGAAAAATAGAGAAAAAAAGGCTAAAGAAAAAAAGAAACCATACCAGACAACCTAAATATAAAGTCTGCAAATAATCATCACAGGCATATTCAAGCAGCGCATTTAGAGAGTGTTATGGTAACACTTTTTTTAGAGGGAGTAGTCACTAGAGCTTTACATGTACACTTTCTTATTAATTGCTTTCAAAGGTGGACAATATACTGAGAAATAATACAGTAATTACGTAAAAGTATAGATAATCGCACTCAGTTAAAAGTGAAAGACAAAAAACGTAGTGAAAGTAAATGTCGACGTATTAAAAAGTAAATGTTTTCAGCTGATGAAATGATATTTTCATCTGAAAAGTAATTTTCACTTAACTGAATTGTTAAAAGGTGATTTTTGTTTTAAAGTAACTACTCTCTTTAAGTTCATCATTCAGTATCATTCAATCTCTGCAATATTCAGCATTAGCTAGAATTCGACTTGCTAGCTAATTGTGTTAGCGACTACCTGACTTTAGCAAAGAGCATCGAAAGCATAAACTTACCTCAGCATGCTTTTTCACAATAGATGGAGCTCATACCTTCTAGGGAGGCCAAGGATACCTCATTTTATACGAGTCTTTGCTTACTTCAGGCATATCGAGATGTTTCACTGAGGCAGTACGCCAGGAGTACGCATCCTCAAGTTCCACAACGCAGCCTGCAGTCTTTAGATACACATTGATAGCTATAGCGCTAACTACTTTGTTTAGCAGTTCTTGATTCTTGAGAGTTTAATGAACACTTCGATAAACTTGACTGAATGCGAATATGAAATGCTAAAATTTTATGCTAAAGTTGCGAAACTGAATGCTAAAATTAGCATAGATGTTTAGCATGCGATCTTTGACTGGATGAGAGAAGATGAGAAGTTCAAGGTTTATACTGAAAAATAATACTTCATTACCATACTTATAAATATAACTTATAAGTGTTGTCCACCTCGGATTGCTGTACGTATCATCTTTTTCTTAGAATAGGAAGAAAGAACGTGTACATGTGACCTTTCCTAGCTTAAATAAAACCAACTAGCGGCAGCTTTTTTCACCCCAAAACCATGGTGATTACTGTAATGTATGTGTGCACTCCAATTTCTACCATAGACAAGTGATTTGAGAAAGGACAACATTCAAATGTATTTATTATTCCTGTTCAAGGTTAACATGTCTGCAAAGTCCATCTAGAGCTCTATGACCAACTTAACAGAATATAGATATAATCATGTCATCAACAGAAAACAGATATAATCATGAATTTAAACTAATTCATTATAAAAACATCAGAATACATCACATCAAAGACCATGCTGTCTGATCTAGCCATGCCAGCGGCTAGCTTTACATCAATGAACTAAAAAGAATGGAAAATCCCCAAAAATCTGAATATCATATGTGACCCATCACATCAAATCAGGTATTAAATCGCATTTTCAGTGATTTGTGTTATGCATATGTTCAGATTACTGGTTCAATAAGCTCCATTTTGATACCAAGTTTGTTTCCGTATCATGTGCGTACGTCACCATAGCAACAGTGCAAGTTTGTATATGAGGAGGGCCTCGGAAAACTGTCGGAATCTTATTTTTAGAATTTTTAAATGAGGATTCCATGATGGATATAAGAACGAGAGAATCCTCAGCCTCAGGATTTCCCTGCTTCCACTAAAAATAACTTCGCCAGCAGCCCGGATTTACAGCCAAACGATGTACGTTTTTCTGTCAAAACTGGAGTACCTCTTTAAAGGGCTTTAAAACAATGTTTAGGATTCAAATTTCTCAATTCCGTAGAAGGATCAGGAAAATAAGGTATTTATCAAAGCATTTTTGCCAAAATTGAAAATTCGGATCTTATTGGCCGCAAAACTAACCTGTGTGATTGAGTACCTGACTTGATATGACGGGTCACATTTATTCCATCACACGCTCTTCTTCACATTTCATGCTGGAGCTTCTTTAATGCCCTTCAGCCAATCCCTCATGTCTCAAACATACCAACAGAGGCCTTTAAACTTTTTTCTGTATCACTGTAAAAGATATGTCATGTGAGGGCTGCATATAGCAAGCTGACTGTTTTTGGCACATTGCTCTGCCTTTATGACGCATTTGACACTGATATTCATCACATTCTTCAAGTTTTTCCTCACCTAAGTGCTGAGGTATCTGACTGATTGTACTGTAAATGTATATAAGAGTAAAATTGTATATAGCGATGTTTGCAATAATACCTGTAAATTAATGACTACCAAAATGATCGCTAATTCCTCATTCTTAATAATCGAAGAAACTATAATAGAATAAAATAATAGAATTAAAGTCCTTCGGTGTTCAGATTAGGTAGGATTTGAGGTAGGTTTTAGTAGAAAATGTAAATGTTTGTAAACATTTAACGATCGTAAGCCTGTCCCTAGTTTTTTTTTTTTTAATTAGTTAATAAAAATTTTTTTATTAAGATACAGTCTGCTGATGAGTTTGCTCATGAAACAACCTACTCTTAACAAATGTTATGTAGCGTACATGTTTTCCATTTTGTTCTGCTTTATAGTTTTGTATAGTTTTTCTATCGTTTCAGCTCTTGTTTTGGGCTAAATATGTCCCGATAACAAGTTGTACAATTCATTGCGTTATTCAACACCATCATGACGCTTCACTACTCCTTCATTACGTCGAGGTGAAGAGTGTGTGTTCTGGTTAACAGGCATGTTTGGGCCAGAATTCATTCCCATGTATAAAATCAGCTAGCTAGCTGACCAGCACCACCTGAAGGTCACCTGCTGCCAAAGGTTCATTTTATGTTAAAATGCTACCCAATAAGTTACGATAATAAACGCATGAAGAGAAATTACATGATAAGACCCAAATTGCGCAGAATTCAAGATGTTTTTTAGGTGTCACTGTTTCAGGGTCACCGGTTTGATCCAGAGCTCAGGTTACCAAGTGTCACGTGTTCTCTTTGTGTTTGTATGGGTTCTCTCCAGGTTCTCTGGTTTCTTTCCCATGTCCAAAAACATGCAGAGAGGTGGACTCGCTATGCTAAACTGCCTCTAGGTGTATGTTTATGGTGTTTTTTGATGTTCTGTTATCCCATCTCTCACCCCAGTGAGTTCCTCCAGTTTGCACTCAATGTTACCAGGTTTATTACCCCAGATCATAGGATGTGCTGGATCAAGTGCTATTCTGTAGCCTAATTTTCAATTAGAAAAGAAAAAAACTACTCCCTTTTTCAGTCCGTATTTTCTATCCCTGTTTTTTTCTGTCTTAAAAGGCAGGTGTTTGGTGCTCTAGAAGCCAGTAAACAACCAATCTCTGATGCTTCTACTAAAGTAAATCTGGAAGCGTGAAATATACACAGGTATCTTGGATAATAAAATCAAATTTAAGTGAGTATTTCACTCGGATCTGAATACGTATAACCCATATGCCCTGTGTCTCTCGGATGTTGACTCTGAATATGGCTCTTTTATAAATAACAGGACACCACATGACATCCTTTCTTCAGCTCAGTTGAATGCCAGCAGTGAATTAAGTAATTAATTAATTAACTTCATTAATTGTTTGTATATATATATATATATGATTTATAAATTTTTGCTAAAAAAGTGCTCTTGTTTTCTCATAATAATATGTTTTCTCTCAACCAAGTTAGTGTTTGTATGACATCCTTCGTCTGCTCCGTGTCACCAAATGGTACGGGAATTAAGGCTGGATAAAATTTGACATAAATTGTTTGAAAAATCAATTACATTTAATTGAGGTTTCCAACTTTGTGTCCAGACTAGTGTGTTGTACAATCCATTGTTGTGATTCAGCATCCAACAAACTGTGTAGCTCTTTGTTATTGTGGGTTTTTAGCATTTTTGATTAAGCTTTTCTATTTTTTTTTTCTTAAAAAAACACATGTTGAATTTTGTTTGGTTATTTTATACATGAGTTCATCCCCATTGGCATCAGCACTCCACTGCTGCAAGCACGTTTATGGTGTGAGGAAGGGAGATTTTTGTTTAAAGTCACTGCTGTGAACCAAGTAATGCACTGGTTTTGTCATACATTGTATATATTCCTGTCGTTAGCACGGATTTGGAAAGAATTGCACATTCTGTCAATAACAATATGCACATTAAATAAATACATGTTTTTTTAATGAACTCATGCATGAGTCTGTTTGTGTGAGAGAGAGACGGAGGGAGTGAATGAAATAAATTAGGAGAATGGTACGCTCTACCGTTGAGTGGTTTGATATGGGTTTTTTTGGACTTCAGGCTTGAGTCAACTTTGCCTGCACCACTTTTCATTTCATTGCTACTCTCTGACGCAAGCTACGGCCAAACATTTGTGGTAGAGGCTGACGTTTCTTCAGGAATCCTGTGGGTGACCGGGACGGGACTGGAAAAAATGTCAACAGGAGAGGGTGGGACAGGAATCATAATAACAATAGGTCAGTTTTTATATATATTTTATACATTTATATTTAAAAAATGGGATCTGACAGAAGGTATTCTTCAAGGACGGGATGGGACAGGAATTTGTTTTTTTATGGCATGGGATTGGGACAGGACAGGAGTGAAAATCCTCCCTAATTTGTGGACACCTGACCATCACACCTGATGCATTGTATGTAGGTGTACCTCAACCCCACTGAAGACCTTCCCAGAAGAATGGAGCTTATTATAACAGCAAAGCAGGGACTAAATCTGGAAGGGGATTCTTCAAAAAGCACATGACCATGAGAGTCAGGTGTTCACATACTTTTGGCTACATAGTGTAGCTGTATCAGTGAGTCGTGTAGTTGCACTGTCGCCTCACAGCAAGAGGTCCCGGGTTCGATCCCTGGATCACCTAGGGTGCCTTTCTGTGTGGAGTTTGCATCTAAATTGCTCATAGGTGTGAGTGTGAATGGTCCCAGCCCATAGGGGACACAGTTAGTGTTTCATAGTGCCGGTCCCAAGGAAGTCCCAAGGTGTCGGACCCCAAACAGGGAATAAGCCAAAAGAAGAAGAAGAGTGTAGCTGTGTGAGAACCTTTATTTATATATAAGTACATGGTTTTTGTTACACGTCAATACTGAGACTGAAATGAGTAACCTACTGAGTATGAAGCAATAATGGCTCCGTGGAACATTTTATTCAGCTCTGTTTACGCCTTGTGATGCAAGCCATGAGTTTTGAGGGTTCAACATTACATTTGATAGAAAGCATTCACAGCAGTCTCAGCGAGCGTAGTCATTAAAACAAGCCAAGAATTGCACCTTGACTCACAGCAAAGCAGGTGTGTAACCATATATCGTGCATCGATGAATCGTGATACAAATTTGGATCAATGGAAATAAAAATGAACTGCTATATAGCTTAGTTTTTCCTAGATGTAACTGCGTCATTTAGCCAGCAGAGGGCGCAATGACGTACAGTAGCAGGATGCGACTTGACGTCACCGAAGGCGGAAGTAACACAGCTCTAAAAAACAGCTTTAGGACGGGGAGGAGCTTTTACGCCACAACGTCACAGATTCATCAAGTCAAGAAGAACAAGAAGGTTTTAGAGAAAAAGCTTATTAACTTCATTAATAAAAGGGATATTTAAGTTAATAGGCTATTATATTTTACTCCAAATGTTTGTAAATAAATTTTGTAATTACGAAGAAAAAGAATTTTTTATTTAATTGAACAAAAGGAATATTTGATAAAGTTGATAAAGAATAAAAAAAATAATAAATGTTGCATTTATTTTTTTATTCTTTATCAACTTTATCAAATATTCCTTTTGTTCAATTAAAAAAAAAAATCTTTTTCTTCATAATTACAAAATTTATTTATGGCATGAAATTAAAAATGCTTAATATTAAATATAATATATTTTAATATAATATAATATTAAATATAATATTAAATATATAATATTAAATATTTTAATATAATATATATAATATTTATATTAAAAAAAACTTTTTAATAAAAATTAAAAAGTTTAATTTCATGATTAAAAATAAAATCAACAGCAATTCAACCCTTTCCGAAGTATAATAATATAATAAAGTACGACTTCAACAGTTGAGTAAAGGTATTTTTATTAAGAGTGTGAATGACAGATCAAGTACAAGTGTACAATAATGTAACAAATAAAACTGTGAAAACAAACCCTGAGGGAAAAGTCTGTATAATCAACGCAGAGACAAATAAGAGAATAAAATATTCCTGGACGGGGTTCGTAAACACAGAAAGCCCACTCCCCACAGACACTTACAGGATCTCAGTGTTGTAGACGGTACACGTGAAAATCCCTCACACAGTCAGACATGAGCAAGACATTAAAGACAGTTCAAACTAAAGCCGGGTTTACGCTGCAACATTCTCGACAGTGTTTTCTGTGACAACAAAAAAAATGATCACATATTTTTTGCTTATTGAGTTTTTGGAACGCACATCATGATGTGTTTAGATTATCGGCGGCCATTTTAGTGCCTCTGCTGGCAAAGATGGCTGACGACAAGGCTGTGAATACAACACTGAAATCCACCGATAGTAGTAGTCGTCGTTATGGAGACTAAATAAAACATGGGATTTAAAAGAAGACCGGATGCAAGTAGAGTGAATGTCTTTTTGAGGTCTCATCACTATTCTGTCATGTATAAAAACAAACATGGCACAGAAAGAAACAGCAACAGCTTCCTGTATCCTTATTACATCAAGCAGACATTAACGTTCCGTGTAGTTCTTCATTTCCCCCAGTCGGGAATGTCACCAAACATTCTCCTCTTCTTCACCTTCTAAAGCACCTGTTCTGTAATCATAACATTGGTCCTTTTATACAGAGTGATTTCTTTTTCTGTTTACTCAAGCCTGTACAATCCACACTGTACTGAGTGACAACAAATGCGTTCTTTAATCGAAGATCTATTCCTATAACCTGGCACGGAGAACATGTTCGAACACGTTCTTGGCATGGGATTTTGTTGGGACGTACCAAGTAGGTCAAGTAATAAACGTGATAAAGCTTGCGCAGAGCAAACCCGACTCGAGGTAGAGGATCTTAAAGGTAAGAAGTAAACTGTCGTGCCATGTTTAGTCAGGGTTTTTCGGAAAAGAAAAAGCTGGAAAACACCAAAGAAAAAAAAAACAAAAAAAAGCACAAATATTTGCATTCCGTCTCTTAGCATCCCTTTTTTAAAGCAACCACTTATATAAACACAAATGTAACAGGACATATGTATATATAAATAAATGTGGAGCGCTGATGAGAAGGTGTATGTGATTGTGTCTTTGTGAAAGAACGTATCCAGGCCGTCACAGAAGACATCATGGACCGGTTCTGCACGTAGTCCAGGGCACTACACAGTCCAAAGTCCATTCTCCAGAGCAGTAAACAGCAGATAGGAAGCAGTATTCCCCCAGACATCATCAACCGACAGCAAGGTGTGAGGCAGTTCATTTCAGAAACATCCCTCACAGGAGCTTGCTTTTTTTTCCCCTCATTTTTTTGTGACGGGTGCAGAAAACATGCACCCGTTCCTGCTAAGGCATCTAGCGATCATTTCCGGATTAGAAGCTTCACATAGTGGGTCTTGTCCAGGAATTACGTCCCTTCTGCAGGATCTTCGCTAGCTGCTTGTAAAGTTCTCGCCAGAAACTCCAGCAGCACGTATTTCCAGTAGATCAGATCTCCAAGTGTACGCAGCTGGAGCGCGCACTCGGCCAGCACCGACTTCTCTGAAAGGAAGACGGGAAGAAGAGTCACAAAGTTAAACAGCTAAACTGGATAATAAACCTGTAATAAGGATTTGGGTGGAAAAATCAGTTTGAAACTATTTGAAAACAACAAGTTCGTAGCGCATATAATAAAGTCACTAGAACACAGGGACTAAATAAACTACACGGTCTGGCTGATATGTTCGTTGGGCTACATTTTTTTCCCCCTCGGTTTAAAACACTCTCAAACAGCCGTACTGAGTGTAATGCATTCATTCGGTCATCTTCGGTATCTGCTTTATCCTACTCAGGGTCACGGTGGATCCGGAGCCTATCCAGGGAACACTGGGCACACGGCGAATCACAAAGCACCATGCACACCCACAAACACATTCACACACGGGGGCAATATTTCCTTTAGAACGTTCCTATTGCTATAAAATGTGTAAAAAGAAATACATCATATCAAAAAGGAATCCAACGCAGCTAACAAATCAGAAGAATACTAAAATATCCTATAGTGTTGCAGCCTCACAGCTCCAGGCTTCGAACCACGGTTACGTCGTGTGTGGAGTTTCGGTTCATCTTCTTCCCCCATCTGTGTGGATTTTCTCTGGGTTCTCCAGTTTCCTCTAAAAAAATTCATGCAAGTGGATTGACTACGCTAGATTACCCCAAGGCTGAATGAGTGTGTGTGTGTGTGTGTGTGTGTGTGTGTGTTCTATTCAGTGTGTATTCCTGCCTATAACCCAGTGTTCCACATCCACCAAGACCCTGACCAGGGTAAAGCTGGTTAATGTAGATGAACGAAAATAAAAAAACATATTTATGGAAAACCAACAACAACAACAACAACAACACACAAAATTCCACGTCCATGGCAGTGGAACATACTGTATGCCTTTGTTTTACACTTATTGTTTGTTAGTTTGTTTTGTTTAAGACATTTAAGACTTTTTTTTGTGTGTAGACTTTTGTGCGTAGTAATAGAAAAACCGACAAGTACTGTTACTACTAAAACTACCACTACCAACAACAACAACTAAAGAAAAGTACTAAAATAGTAGTAATAATAGAAGAAGAAGAAGAAGCAGAAGAAGAAGAAGAAATGTATCAATTACTTGCCGACTGTAATAATAAAAGTTCACAATGACAAAAGTAGCTACTAAAAACAACCTAAACACATTATAACAGTGTTACAGTATATCCTGTTTACCTTCGCTCGCCATATTCAGAAGTGTCTTTGTGTTGAAAGACAGCAGCAGAAATGCCCCGTCGCTCTTCAGCTACCGGATTAAAAGCAGCCGTAGCTCACTTCCGCCTATGCTGGCAGAGATTTCTATCAGTTATTTTTAGAAGAACTGCGCTCCAAACAACTCCACAGCGCACATACAGTGCACTAGACAGAGTACAAGAACAATCAATTTAACCCCTTCCTAGTGACCGTGCATAGGAAGTGGAAATTATTTGCGATTGAGTCTAAAGTGTTACGCAACTCGCTCAGTGACGTATTTATTGTGGGACGCCAGAGGATTTCCCCCGTGCGCGCGCGTCACTGAAGGCTGTTTACTCTATTCCTATTCTTTGTCTCCTGAGTTTCTGAGAAATGATGAAGAGTTTATGGTTAATTACTTGCAAATCCTGATTAACAGCGCAGGCAAAAGGTTAAAAGGACAGATAGAAAGAAAGGGTAGCATAGAGATACAAGTGAAGTTGTTACGTGCTGCCTATTTAAAGGACAAATCTCCCCTAAACGACTTGCATTATTAATCTTTATAATTGATGTGAGCTTCACTTGAGTACAAAATGATTCTATAATGAAATTCTGATTTGACTTTTTAGTTTAAACTTAAACTTTCTGCGACACTGTGTAACTATTTCCCAAACTGTGTAACAGTTTCCTGTTTTCCCCATAATGCAGTTCCAACCAGTCGTAACTCGTTTTTTCTGACTAGGAAAGAACAAATAAAATTCTCCCCCAGCTTGGCATTTCTTACTTGGGAACTTTGCGTGAGCTCAACTCCAAGTTCAGCAATAACATCAAATCAATATGGCTGCTCAAAGCTTTACCAATAAACAAAGCATCACATCTTACCTTTAAATAAGTTATACGATATATACACAAGTATTTACTTTACATCAATCATCATAAACACATATTTGCTTGTTAAAGCTATAACACTGACTATGCAGTTTGTTGTTTTGAGATGGAGAGTATACATCACTCATGACACTTAGCAGGCTAGCTCTTTGGAAACAAAAGAAAAACTTGGAGTCGTCCATGTTTTTTTCCTCCATTTTGAACCTTGAACTCATGGAAGTAGAAAATGACATAATTCCAAATTTAGACGTCTCACTTTTGACGTAAATCGAATGCAGTAATATCCCTCGCTTTATCGCTATTTGAAGAGAGTGAAACAGCAGCGCTTTAGTTCTTTAGTCATCATAGCATTTTCACCTCCTCATCTGTACACATCTGTACAGCTTCCAAAGCTTCAATTTTAATGCTAATACTGGCATCAGTGCCATCACACGCATCATCTTGTAGATCACTAACCTGCCAAGATGGTGAGAACCAACAAATTATCACCAAAAGCACTAAACAAATATTTAAATATAAACAAATCTAGTGTTTTTAGGAGTGAACTTTTTCTTTAACAGTTTGAGATGTCTCTTGTAAAAGAATATTTTCTGAAGGAATGAATATAGCACATAAATAAGGCATAATTTTTTGGATCAGGTCTAAAAGAAATGCCTTGCAAATATTTTCCATCATACGAAGTGATGTGATGGTGTTATCTAGATGGTGTGTGCTTATCTCCTGTTGTTGTAGAGATATGAACTTTCCACTCTGTCCTCAACAAGATCATGTCCATTAGCATGTTGTTGTGTGTTTATATTAAAATCATGTGGTCTGTTCGCAAAAACAGCTGCTTATCATGACAGTATGTATAGGTTGTCAGAACTTTGTGTTCCCTTAGCTTAATATTTCCTCAATTGGATGCATTAAGAGATCTTGTGAAAAGGTTTCTGAGGTTACATAGATTGATACTACAAAACACACTTAGTTAACGACTAACTTTATTTGAAAGGAACACTTTAAAATCTGTTTTCTGAGTGATTTAACTGATTTGTTGATTAACTAATTTTCATCTTGTGTTAAATGTTGGGCTATTTTATGACATTCGCAGAGAAAGTGTAAGACACTCATTCTACAAGTGAATATGTCAATATAACTTAATTTGTATTAAAAGCATAACATTCCCCCATATCTTCATGCTCATCGTTACATCTAGGTAAGGAGACTGAAGTGTAATGTTTTTATGTTTGTTGTAAATTTTTACTGAGATCGTGGTGGACCCAACAATAAAGATCATAACTTTTTTAAGGAACAGGTAGGATTGGTCAGAATTCCTTCAGGAACAGGTGAGAATGGACAGAATTCCTTTGGGAGAAGGTGAGTTTAGTAACAATTCGATTGGGAGGTGAGAATGAACAGAATTCCATTGGGAGAAGGTGGGATCAGACAGAATTCCATTCGGAGAAGGTGGGATCGGACAGAATTCCATTGGGAGAAGGTGGGATTGGACAGAATTCTGTTGAGAGAAGGTGGGATAATACAGAATTCCATTGAGAGAAGGTGGGATTGGACAGAATTCCGTTGAGAGAAGGTGGGATTGGACGGAATTCCATTGAGAGAAGGTGGGATTGGACAGAATTCCGTTGAGAGAAGGTGGGATTGTACAGAATTCCATTGAGAGAAGGTGGGATTGGACAGAATTCTATTGAGAGAAGGGGGGATTGAACAGAATTCCGTTGAGAGAAGGTGGGATTGGACAGAATTCCGTTGAGAGAAGGTGGGATTGGACAGAATTCCATTGGGAGGGACTAGGGTAAAAAAAATTCCACAGACTTTTACTTTAGGCAGCATGTTGCCATTGTTTATGTAGAAAATAGAAGGCATGGCTATCCCTTTATCAATACTGTAACAGTACAGAGAAAAACTTTAGTGCTACATACTGTCTGTAATTAAGTCTACAGGTCTAAAGTTGAATTGTTACGTAATGTTGCGTAGATCAATGAATCAGTAACATTAATTAACGTGTAATGAATGAGTTACTGCACTCTGGATCACTCATACAATGTGCTAAAGCGGGTTCAGTTTAATATCCATTCTGTGTGGAAATACAAAAATATTTCTATTAGTGAAATTGTAAAATGCTGTGTAGTGGTGGGGTGCTATGAGCTTTGTTTTTATTTCTGACATGCTGTGCTCATCTTGTAAAAAAAGATTTAGTTTTTCCTTTTCCTTCCGTTACCAATGCAAGGCAAGTTCGGACATGACTCTTGACTCTTTTCTCACGCTGCACTGCAGAACGCTCTCTTCGTGCAGAGTGAGGCTCGATTGCAAATCACCCCTTCTGTCTGTATAAGTGCACTACAAAGGGTATGAGAAAAATGGCCATTACGTGCTACGTAGTGCACTACTCTGTCTTACAGGCCACCATTTTGGATTCATTTTGTGGCTTCGTAGAAACGCCGCTGTTTCACCGAGAGATCTTCCGTTCAACACGATTGACTGTGTAACTCGGAATATCTCTAACTCGCGCGTGAGTATATGCAATGTATCATGCAAAACTAATAGAGGACCGATGTGGTTAACGATATATTTGCACACTTTGCCGGTTTTCATTTATTTTCGAAATCGTAAAGAAGGTAGACTTGTCGTTGCTTTCTTAATAGAACAACATGGGGGCATTCAGCCAATCAGATTGTGCAGTCTAATCCGGGTATCCGGACAGCCTGTCTACAACCTTCAGAGCCCGCGCTATCAGGGGTGATATTGCGCATGCGCAGCTCTATTGAACGTATATGTATCTAATAAATATGTATTTAACTACTTTCTTTGTCTAGTTAAAGCGATTTTCGCATGTAATTGTAAAAGCAAATGACATAAATAAGAACACAATGGCTGAATAGACAAAATGAGCTCGCGGGCTAGTTTAGCCGCATGCTAACGCTAACTAGGCCGAGAGGAAGTGCTTATGGTTCGGTTTTTTTTTTTGCAGTCCTTGTTTGGATTAGTAAAAACAGAAACGTAAAATGTTGTTCGAAACGGAATGCAAATTGTGCACACAAAATAGAGATAATTACTACTAAAACCCTTACAAGTGTCTTTGAAACAGTGAAACTAATTTATTTGCTTCCGAGTGTGACGTAAACACAGGTAGCCGCGCGTGTGCGCATGCGTGTTCTCGGGTTTCGCGCATATGGGTGTGAGTGATAAAAGAAGAGTAAATTGTTTATTTCTGATTTCACCTGATTACTAAGTACAGTAGATAACTTTGTTTCGAACCGAAAAAATAACCTGTAGCAGCAAAACAGGTGTGTCTTTGGGGAGGGATATGTTCTATTTATGTATTTATTGATCTGTTTATTTGCAATGCAAATTCACATTAGGTGATCAGTACTGAGACTGAACATCCGGGTATTGGGATGCAGCCAAAACGTTTTATACCATTAATTACACTGATATTATCATATTATTTATAATATTGCTAGGTGTTAAAGGCAGTTAGTGCTTTATATGTGATCAAATGGGTATAAATGCTTGTTTATAAATGCATTACATTGTGTATGAATGCATTTCATTGTGTCTCCAGGATGCCTAAATCAAAGGAAGTGCTGTCTTCAACATCCAGCAGTGATTCAGATAGTGAGCCTGACACAAAGGTACAAAAATTATAATCTCCACCCTTTCAGTAACTGGAAGAGATGAGGAGTTTACGCTTGGCAGTGTTTAATGGTTTACTTTGCCTCACCAGGCCAAACGGAAGAAGCAAATGCCTGAGAAGCCAGCAAAGAAACAGAAGAGTGGGGAGTCGTCCAAGACGTCCAGTGCGTCCAAAAGCGGCGGAAGCAGCAGCAATAAAAAAGATAACATGTTCCAGGTCAGGAGTTAGGACTGAGAATATATTACAGCATCTAATAACTCAAACCGTGTTGGAGTGTTATATTGGATTTCATGTCATTCTGTTTGAAAATGTAGGATACTACAATATCACCAAAACTCATAACTAGTTAACTAGCTTGGCATATGTTCTTATGTTACGTCAGCTACCACTTTGCCTAGTTAATCAGGTTTCTGAGCAACCGAAGCATAGCACGTGGCAGTTCACGAATTAATTCCATATTTTTGTATTATATTGTCAGCCATCTCTTATAACAAATTATTGAGGTTTTTCTGTCCTGCTTTTGTGTATGTCTTTTCTAAGATAGGGAAGATGAGGTATGTGAGCGTGCGACAGTTCAAAGGGAAAGTCCTCATCGATATCCGCGAGTATTGGGTGGACCAGGACGGTGAAATGAAACCGGGGAAAAAAGGTAAGGAATGCCTCACCCTCATCAGACAGAGTTACCACTGATTTACACTCCTGTAGCAAAGACTGTAAATAAATATGTAACTGTTAGCACATTTTAAATTAGCAGGTATTCAAATCCCTAGAAGAGATGATTGAAATGTAACCAGACATTGGTGTTCTGGTTGAAGCCGTATTTGTGATGGCGTTTCTGATAGTCAGTATTAGAAATGGGAAAAATAATTGCTTCTTTGATGTTGATGAACTGATAAAATTTTGCAATCGATCCAAAAACAGTTTAGTCACAGGAAGGACTAGGCCTCCCTATCGAAGGCGCTTTTGAACCGGAGGAACTTTTTCATAGTTCTTAGAACTGTTGGAGGAAGTACTGTGTTTTCGCACTGCAGGAAGCAAGAACGGTTATAGCTCTTTGAACGCCGTTTTTAGGGACTTTTTTAGCCCCTACTTCAGGGTTGGAACTCTGGATACAATAGGAACCATGCGTAACGAACGTGAATGTGAACGGTCCAGACAGAAGTGTTGAGAGATTCTTCCAGTCAAGCAGTCTGGGTTTTTTTTTTTTTTTTTTTTTTTTTTTTTTTTTTTTTTTATTAGTCAGTGTTCATTACAGTAACAGGATAAAACAGATAGAAATTTAGAATAATGCGCTTGCGGGGGGAAAAAAAGCACATGACCGAAAATACAGACTATAAGAGTTTGATTTAAACAGAAATGTGTGTCTCATTATTCCAACAAATCCATATGAAAGAATAGGAAACAAAGAGGAAGGCCACGCCGCAGATTGTGCTGGGAGGCACACCCTAACTCAGGATCATGTGACATGTTGGTCGAAGTCATCAGTAAAATCACTGAAAGGTTATCACCAAGGTATTGTCTAACTGCCAGATGTTCAGAGTCGGGTACAGCCTTAAATCCATGTAAAACGTCAGCCGTATAAACAACAGCTCTTAATGTTGGCGTTAAAAATGAAAGAAACAAATGCGCAGATATATGAAGTGACAGACTTTCTTGAGCCTACATGCGATGGAGGAAATACAGCGCGATTTTGATGCAGCTTACGTCGTTTCAGCGTTTCCTACTGGCGGTGCGAATGCGAATAGAAAAAAGGCACTGCAAGGTGTGTAGTTCTCTCGGAGGGACTCCCCAGGGGGTAGTTCCTCTCAATAAGTCCCTAGAACCGTTTGGTCCGAAAGTGCCTAATGCCGGTGGTGTCGAGTTTTCCTTGTAAGATGTTAAGTTCAATAGGAAATCACATTCCGATTTGAAACATAGAATCAGAGGAAATAGTCATATGAATTTTTTAGCATTAACGTTGCTTTAATGACCCTCGAGCTCGGTCCCGTGCGTTAGAACCCGATGATCCGTGTTCGATCTGTCCGTCAGAGTGGCGTCCGGGCCGACGCTCCAGCCGCAAAGACAAGACTCGGGCAAAGTTAGTCAGTGTCACAAACTTGCTTCGGTTGAAATAGTGACCTAGAAATGGTGCCGAATCTTCAAGAAGGTTTGTTCAAAATATTGAACGTTTTTCAGAGGCCTAAAATCTTCTGTTGATTTTCAGTTTTAAATATTGCCACTCAGGCTCACGTCTCTCTTTCAGGCAAACACGTGCAGCTTACACGGCTCGTACTGCACCCAAAAGCAGAACAGGGAATCTTCAGCATTCAAATGTCCACTGTTTTACCTTTGAATAGGTAAATAATATGAAAATCCGAACGACGTCCGTTGCAGAGCCCTGCTACAAACTGTCACGAGAACTGAAAATGTGGTTCAGAATTTGCAAGTTGGCTTAATGTGATAATCATAATGTAGGATACAGAGCATAAAAATCAAGATATGATCTCTTTATAACCGAACAGACAGCAACTGAATTGTGAAGTCGTTACAGATTCCCACGTTAATGTTACTGAATAATCCCTAAACAGTATCGAGTGTCTGGTTTTAAGACTATAAGAAAGCCACTAAAGCATTCTACTGTGAGGTCCGTATGAAGGCAGGAGGATATGATGATAAAATATGGATTTTGTGATAAATTATGGCACAGTACGCGTTTTGTGGATATCGTGACGTCTTTTTAAAAAATTTTATGATAAATTAATCTCATTACAAACGGACTGGAAGCGGCTGATTCGGTATTAAAAGTGTACTTAAAATTTTAAAATGTGAAATTTGTTTTTGCAAATAAAACGATACCCTTTCAATAAAATTTAAAAATGAGATTTTTGCAGACGTTAAAGAATCGGACAGGTTTTTTAATGCGCCCCGACTGTGTTGCTGTCAGTTCGAGCAAAATGACAGATCAAGATACATATAACGAAACGGTGAAGTTAAAAAATAATAAAAATAATAATCCTATGTCATGTTGTCCCTTTGCTTTTTTTTTTTTTTTTTTTTTTTTTTAAAAAGAAAGGAAAATCCCAGAAACAAAAGTGATCTGCTATGTAATCTGTTACTTTCTGAAACATTTTTCTGCCACCTTTAATTTTCTGTAATGTTTGGTAATATAAAATGGTTTTTACTGACTCAGTAATGCTAGAGCCCGTCCACGGAGAACCTGTTCACTTCCTTCCTGTTAAACGCGTCGCACCGAAATCGGCAGCCGTTCCCCTAGAGGGCGCTCGCGAGAGAGACGGTCCTCAATGACTGGGAGTGACCTGCTTCTGTACAAACAAAGGCAAATTTTATTTCAGTTTTTTCCAATATAGTAACAATTTACATATGAAATAGCATTTCTTACATTTGCCCATTAAACACTAACATTCTGCTAACGTATTCCTAGCATTCATAGCATTTTATGGACAAAATCATCTTCCCTGTGAGAAAAACGTACATCCATTCCGTCATACTATCTTTGCAAAATATAACAAAAAGCTAAATTTGTTGTCTGGAAGCAGGTGTAAATAATCATGTGTAGCTCTGTTCACTCCCATTCAGCTCATGCACGCTCTGAGGGTGGAAGTTCTCCCCTATTTAGAAATTCTCAGGTAATGCGTCCGTCATAAAATAAGCATAATTTGTACAACAACAAACCGTTCGATTTTGGGCTTTAGAGAAGTTCAAAAATGTCTGTTATCAGGGTCAAAGATACCAAATTCCAACACTGTCTGAAATTTAGGATGACCGTCTCCCAACATGCCTGCTGCTACGACCCTCATCTGCTGACCGACCAATAGGAATGCAGCACGACATGACTTTGCTTTGCTTAGCTTCGTTGTTTACGGCTATAGCAGCGCCGATGGACGACATGCTGATGAGGTTTTGTTCTTGTATATGGACTTGCAGCGCAGTCTACGATCCAGTAGGTGGCGTCATCGCAGTACGTACGTCACACCCAGGTTCATTAGCTCCACCGTGGCTTGCAATAAACTTATCCGATCGCTGAAATCTCACGGCCTGTAGGAGTTTTGCACAGTACTATCATGGAAATACGTCAAAGAATCCTGATATGATCATCTTTTTGGAAAAACCGCCCGCTCGTCGTAGAGCTTAAAAGCCGCGTCCACGTTATGACCACTTCCTTTGCACAAGGTGAAGGTTGTGTGAATTCTTGTGATGATTCATTTTTTCCTCTCACACATACTCTTTGTGCATGAGGGAAAATAGTGTCTTCAGTGCTTAGGGTTAGCATTCAGTGCACAAAAAGATTAAAAAGTCTAATAGACAAGTGATTTTGTTCAGACGTCTGTCTTAATGGTGTTGTATTGTAACCCTGACACTGAGTCACAGAAACTCTTTAACACAGAAGAAGCTTAGCCTTGTTTGAGGGAGAAACTGCATAGAGGGAGTGTGTGTGTTTTTTTTGTTTGTTTTTTTTAAACCCCGTCCTGATTGACTTTGCTCCCGTTCTCAGGGATTTCTCTGAACCCGGAGCAGTGGAGCCAGCTGAAAGAGCAGATCGACGACATCGACGATGCCTTGAGGAGAATATAAAATCCGTCCACGAGGCGTTCGCAAACCCGTCTGCTTCTTTCCTCCGTCTGGATCCCACTTAACATTTTATAAGTCAGATTAACAATCCTGTAGTGTGAATTTTATGATTAGGCCTTAGTGTAACAATTGTGGTATTTTTCTATTTCTTTGTGTTTTTATTCTACTGATAAAGCAACTGGGAGGCTACGAGTTGTCCTGGGTGGGTGTGGGTGTGACTTGTGCTCATTCATTTTTTACAATAAAGATGATGGGAAAACAAAAGGTTTCTTTGGGTTGATTTATGAATGAATGGTTTGGCAAGTTGTAACGTTGTGTGACTCGGTAGTATAGGGCTGGTCACAACGGAATTTATCAAAGACATGAGACTTCACCCTATAATGACCCTGAAATGGTGTAGTTGAGAAGAAATGTTAGAGTTTAACCACAAGATGGCAGAAGAGTAGAGGGAATTTCAGTTCGACGGGGTGCGTCTCAAATCGACAGGATGTTCCGTGTGTGGTAAACTCGCTGGATTTTACTATAATTATCTAAGAAATAAAACACCCGATAGTGAAAATAATCAGCAACGTGGAGTGAGAATTCAAGCACTATGATATAAATGCAATAAAATGTACAGTTGCTACCATGCATGTGTTAACCGTTCACAGCTCGATTCAAACCACCATGAGTGCACACTTTTATAATGTACATGTGCCATCCATGCAATACAAACTTTATTGACAACATACAACGCATAAAGTCTGTTATTATGAGTAGTATCGAATGAGGTGGTCTAAACATCCTCCATTTTGTCTCCTTGAAAAAACATTTAAGTTTAACTGATTTCTCGCATCCTTTTGCTGCAACTGGGGATGAACTCTTTTTACAAGATACTTTTGCAGTATGTAAAAAAAAATCTAACTTTTTTAAATTCCTTTTTTTTTTTGTACATGCAAAACACAAGGTATGGTGTATGATTTATTTTTGAAATATCCCAAATTGTGCTGTTGTGAAATGACATGTGGCACAGATCAGGTTGAGTTGTAAAGCATAATAAAACACGCACACTTGCACACGTGCAACGACAGGGACGCGGATCGGGTAATCTGGGAGTGAGGATGGAATAGACCCTGAATGGGATGCCACTCCATCGCAGGGCCAGGTTTGCCAACTTAAAGACTTTGTCGCTAGATTTGGCGATTGATCTCCGTTTCACATCACAGCCACTGTTATACTGGTAGAGAGAGCGAGTTCACTTGACTTGACACCAGCATGTAAACCTGAATTAAGTTGTGACCAATCACTGATCACCACTGTTCCTAACGCCCAATCACTGACCACCACTGTTACCAATACCCGATCACTGACCACCACTGTTCCCAATATCCGATCACTGATCACCACTGTTCCCAATACACGATCACTGATCACCACTGTTCCCAATACCCGATCACCGACCACCACTGTTCCCAATACCCGATCACCGACCACCACTGTTCCCAATACCCGATCACCGATCACCACTGTTCCCAATACCCGATCACCGATCACCACTGTTCCCAATACCCGATCACCGACCACCACTGTTCCCAATACCCGATCACTGATCACCACTGTTCCCAATACCCGATCACCGACCACCACTGTTCCCAATACCCGATCACTGACCACCACTGTTCCCAATATCCGATCACTCATCAGCACTGTTCCTAACGCCCAATCACTGATCACCACTGTTCCCAATACCCGATCACTGACCACCACTGTTCCCAATACCCGATTACCAGTCACCACTGTTCCTAACGCCCAATCACTGATCACCACTGTTCCCAATACCCGATCACTCATCAGCACTGTTCCTAACACCCAATCACTGATCACCACTGTTCCCAATACCCGATCACTGACCACCACTGTTCCTAATACTCGATAACCGATCACCACTGTTCCTAATGCCCAATCACTGATCACCACTGTTCCCAATACCCAATCACTGACCACCACTGTTCCCAATACCCGATAACCAATCACCACTGTTCCCAATACCCGATAACCGATCACCACTGTTCCTAACGCCCAATCACTGATCACCACTGTTCCCAATACCCGATCACTGACCACCACTGTTCCCAATACCCGAT
>JAQQZX010000009.1:18017503-18032275 GCA_030068355.1 Notoglanidium maculatum
CCCTGGGTGACCCGGGGATCGAACCCAGGACCTTCTTGCTGTGAGGCGACAGTGCTAACCACCGCACCACCGTGCCATGCATGGGCATTATAGTGTTAAAATAAACAGTTTGTTTAGTATTATTACCTAGAATATATAAATTTTTACATGTTATTTAAATGTGCCACCCTTCAGGGTCTGTGCCCCCACCCGGCCCCCCCATCAGATATTTTCTAGACTCATCTCTGCTTGTGAAATGACTAATAAATTTACTTCTAGGTAGTGAAAAATGACCTCATGCTTACTCTGAACATTAGCTCAGATTTGCGGCTAGTTATTTAAAGATTTCTAAACATACACATATGAAAAAAAAGTCTGAGTGAGCGTTAATACACAGATATGATCTGGAGTTGCTTTTACACTGAAGCTTCTTTCGTGCCGATATGAAAAAGAGGTATAGCAAGTTTCACATCTGCAGCCCGGCAATACCCAGACGTCAGATTTAAAAAATCATTAAAAGGGCATCCTAACCTAACTGGATTAAAGCAACCATATTGGATCCAGTACTGGCTTTCCAAATGACCCTAATTGAATTATTTGGTTGTTGTTTTTTTAATCTAGCTATAATTTAGTGTCTATGAGTAACATGTGATCATGTGGGACAAACATGTACAGTTGCATTTCAACATGTTATTCCCTGAAATTGTACATGAGCACATGGGACAACAAATAATGAAAATTAATTAATCATGTGGTGGGGGAAAAAAATCACATCATAAAATGAAACCACATGGACTAAATGTGAAGTGAATCAGAAGTGAAGATCAGGTTACTATTTTGGAAAACATGTGAAACAGCATGTGACCTGTCTGAAACCACATGTAAATTTCACATGAATTGAATCATGTGACTGAGAAGTCACCAGAACTGTGGTTAATTAATGTGATTTACTCTAGTCCTGCATTGAATATTGAATGGTATTTGTTTTGTAAAAGAATCTGCATGATTACCAGTTTAATTATATAGAGTAGATTGTGGATATTGCACATGTATTATAAATCAACATCCGGTTATTCACATATACAAGATGGTTGGTCTGCATTAGTCATATACAGGTTTAGAGGAATATCATATGTATTGACTTTGCGTTAAAATAAATTTTTTTTATTTAGATTTGGTAACATTTATACAATACAAGGAAAATCCTTCCTCTCAAATCACATGACACACCAGACATCTCAGCCTCGTCTCGGTCCTGATGTGAAACGTTCATGCTGTTTCTATAGATGTGTCATTGTTCTCCATACACACATGCACGCACGCACAACGAGCTGATGAGTTTAAGTAATCTTTAGAGTAGAACAAAGATTGAGTCCACTTTCTTTTCTTTGATGACCTGAGCACGGACTAGGGAGCTTCAGCGTGGAATTTTCTCCGATTTAATCAACTCGAGAATGAGCTGTATGGTCTTCTCATCTGAGGAAAGAGCAGAATGTGTAACATTGTTTCTGAGATTTACATTTTGCTGTACGACGTTCCAGTTTTAGAGCAACACATTATAGTATAAACATTCATTATAATTTTTTTTTTGATAGGATACTGTAGTGACAGTTATAGAATTATGGTTAAAATCATGTCACCTCTTTATTTTCCTCTCACACACACACACACACACACACACACACACACGTGTCCCTCACTGCAGACCCAAAAGTCCAGGGGGTGGAGCTGGGCCTGATCTAACCCCTCCTACTTGGGCGGAGTCAAAAGAAAAGTCCAGTGGAAAGAAACAGGTCTGTGTGTTTCAGGTTGGATAAATGTGTTTGTTGTTCCAAGCTGGACAATGTCTCGTGGGTTAGTGGGTCGGGCTGACCGGTGTAGTTGGATCAGATCCAGCCCCACCCCTGGACTTTTAGACGCTTCCAACTCGTCTGGCAGATTTAATATGTTTAAAAGGTATTATTAATAGTAAATGACCATTTTTTTTTTTTAAATAGAGGTTACCAGCCTCCTTTTTCCCATCTGACTAGAGAAAAAAAATAAGCAACCTTTCAAAGCTTTTTTTTCTTTCTTTTTTTTTTACGGTCATCAAAGTTTGTAAAAAAAAAAAAAAAAAAAAGAATAATAATAATAAGCTGGAAACCAACAAAGTTATTCATAAATCATTTGTAATAGCATTTACACAAGGAAAAAAAATTGGTATTCATTAAAATCCTGTTGGATGTTTGTATTTAGTATATTTATCTATAAAGCGACTCATTAATAGGTTTTGAATCGTATAATTAACGATGCTAATGCACATTTACATATGGATATTTAGCCGGTCAAATTTTTCACTTACAAACAATTATAAGGAAATTTTGTGAAGGAAACCCAATCGAAAATTATTTCCATATTACACATGTAAAGAAAAAAATTATTAATTAACAAAAAACAAACTTACATAAATCCATAAATTAATAGAATAAGTCTTGTATGAATGGAAAAGGTGCTGCTTTGGCTCAGCTGAGTCGGTTCATCATCTTCTAACGCTGTGCGACTCTGCTAAGTGACTCTTTACTCTTTACTCTAGAACACTTTAGACCCAGGATCATGTGACCACTCAGAGACAAATAAGCATGAAATGTCTCAATCTCCAGTGTGTCACTATTAGAAGATGATGAATACAGAATCTCTGAACAGAATTTGAATATCATTTATTTTCATTAGTCTGTATTTATGTATTATAACTAGCTTGTCACGTATCGGTTAAATCACGTCAGCCTGTAGGTTTCAGGGCAGCATTGCCCAACAGGCTAACTAATTCAATTATGATTATGTTCTAACACAAATAAAGGCAGGTACTAGCCTTAATGTGGCTACACATACTGACAGCCTCCAGCTGTCACATCAGCGCATCAGATTTATATTTAAAAATAAAGCAAATTGGATATATTAGGGTATTTAATCTAAACCCATAATAATTTCAACACTGGCCCTAACAGTGTAGGTGTGACGTACCTTCCAGACTGAGCTTAGGATTCGCCAGCTTTCTTTCCAACAGCGAATCAAGGAGCTGGCGCAGGTGTTTGAAGATCACACCGATTCGCACCGGGGCCTTGATGGGAAAAAAAAAATCAATAGAACAACATAAATCATTTTAAATAGTGTGTGTAATTAATGTATAGCCAATCTAATACTATTTTTTAAGATGATCAGAATCCCACTATGGGGTGTCTGGATGTTTCCCTTTTGATTAAGACACATGAAGCCACCACTGCTGCTGCATCACAGGGCAGCGTGACACACTCGGAGGACAGCGCTATCCACCCTCTTCCTCATACAAGAGCTCACAGACGGCCGCCACTGACACTGTGATTGGCAGGAAAGTAATTCTGTCTCACCCATTCAGACAACATGCCCAATTTTGTCCTCTTGGGCCATGTCGATGACAGGGTGAGATCTTTTCTGTCACGCCTAGTGGGAGCCTGCAATAAGACTTCAGTCTTTACAGATGGGATGAGTTTATTTTATTTTATTTTTTTACCTATGAGGCAGCGTCACACTGGGGTCTGTAACTGAAGATACAGTGACTTGGTCCTGAAACAATAAACAATATCTAGCTTAGAAAAATAAGCACGGTCAAACCTGGAAGTGAATCCATCCGTCCACAGAGACGAGCCTCTCCCGGTGCTGAACATCGATGTCACCCCCAAACAGCAGGATGGGGAACGGAGACGTGAGGGTGGTGTCGCGCAAGTACACCTTTGAGTATTTCACCTGAGAGACGATGTGAAAGCCAAAATGTGACGGTTTTTAGAGGCACGTGTTTGGTTCCATCATGCATTTAGGAATTAGCTGATTAGCTAATCCGTTCACATAATGGTACCTTCTCCTGGTAGAGCAGCCAGCCGTGTGTCTGGAGGTTGCGGTTAACGGAGGATGGATGGACCTGCGCTTTTCCCTGCGGCGTCTCCACCGTACAGGCTACACGCTCCTCGGGGAGGATGGAGGGTACAGGGAGGATGCGCCCTACGTTGTCGTATACACCTGCGCTCAGCACGGCTACTACAACCGGCACTTCCTGTTTGGAGAACGAGGGTAGAGAGGCGCTGCTCAGGCCAGTCTGCTGCACCATCCGGATGAGTTCCTGCTTCACACTCTGAGCACAAGGACACATTATAAAGACTAGCACACTGAGCATGCACCACTAGCTTTGATAAGCATCTTTGGGTTTGGTAGTCTGTTTATAAATTACATTTTTCTAATACGATACTTTTATTTAACATTTACGAATGGAATTTAGGGAAGTTGGTGAGGGAACGACTGTTAATAGCTGCATCAGTAATATTAGGAACTATCCTAATTAGTGAACATTAGATAACATTAAACATAGATATAAATGGATTTTTTAAAATTATTTGTCGTTTATCAATATAGAAACATTGGAATTGCTGGCAAATAAGGGTCTGTGTCCACCAGATGCGTCTTTCTTGCACTGGCAGCACACATGATCTTTTCAGAGCACTTTTTCTCCAAGCGCTTATAGGTGCTAGGTCGCAAAAGACATCTAGTACTTCTGCATTCTTTTGTTGTGAACTCAGGCATGTGTTTTATTCATGTAACATTTGAATCCATTTTGTCTGGTCGAGGACTTCTTAAGGCAATGACTGGATGATCAGGTGGCACGATTACGGTTGGAGCTTAAGTCTTCAGCGAGGTCCAGGAACAGGGTTGGTGACTGCTGTTGTATTGTGTATAAATGGTTGTACACGTGCAGAGTGTGGTTTTTTTATTCACCTCGATGGTGATGAGAGCGGTTCGGTTCAGGAAGTGTTTCCTGCAGTAGGACATTTCAGCACGCAGACCGTCACGACTCGCTTTCTTCCACCTGTTAGTAAAAAAACAAACCCCTGTAAACACCATGGGATACATACGGTATATCCACTTAACAGGAGCTACAAGGCTAATGTAGCTAAGTGATGGAAGTTTATAGTCACCAGTTTAGCACTGTGCAATCTGCATGTCTAAATCGTGTAAGTGGAGGAGCAGAGCATAAACCAGGAGTAACAGCAGAACCCTCCGTGCTGCTGGTGACTGGGTTCGGGAGCTCACCCTTGGTAGGCGTTATAGATGGTCAGGTGATCAGAGTTGGCAGTTGCTAAAGCGTCTCTGGCCAGGTTTGCCTCCTCCTTCCTGTTCATGGGAGTGGAGAACGGAGATTTCTCCGACATGGCGGCTGCTACGGTGGCCTGCAAGTCGAAAAAATTCTGGTTCAAATCCGATACATTCGGAGGTCTGATCTGATCTACATTCATACGTGGCACTTTATTTTTAACGTGAGCTGATGCAAAAGGAGGAAGGGAAACTGTTGCTAATGCAAAGTGGGCGGGGCAAAAAGGTTACGCAAAATTAGAAAGGAAACAAATGTTGTGACGATCAACCAAGTGAGACCATGGCAACCAAGAACTACAAGTAGTGTAGAGTGACTTGGGAGAAGCCAGGTTGTGGATGTGAGTACACAGAGGCGATACTCGTGTATGGCCAGGTGTGTTGTGCTGTGATCGTGAAGGCTACACTGCTGGGTGAATAAAATATGCTGTGCAGGTTTTAAAATGAGAACAGGATCCGTAGTTCACGTGTGCCGACATTAATGCTGAACTCACAACCGGCTCCAGGCAGCCCAGGATGGCGCTGAAGATGAGCATCTTGCCGATCTTGGCGTTGACGGGCAGCGAGGCGAGGTGCAGGCCGAGCGGTGTGAGTCTGTAACTCTCCCTCTGACACGCGCCGATCTTTCTCAACAAGGCCACAGCATTACACACAGCCTGTGTAGGCGGTGCGTCCAGGGAACAAGACAGGAAATCCTCTGGTGAGCCATATTCACACTTCTAAACACACAAACAGACAACAGTCTTAGCAGAGAGCTGAGAGGTGAGAGTATCATATACTCAGCGCGAGATTATACATGTCAAGTTAATATCACAAAGCTTAGAAGGTGTTAAAACATGTAACACATTCTATAGATTTGGACTGCTTTTTTTTATTTATTTCAGGTTTGCGTTCGCATCAAGTAAGCTCCGCCCCCAGCAAGATGGCTTAGAGATAAAAAAGCAATATTAAAGAGTCATGTGATGTGTGTGAATGTAAAGCAGTATGAATCTCGCTGTAGAAAAACCCTTTACACCTATAACTGTGACCAAAAGAGTGTGAAGCAGTGCGTTACCATGATGTGAAGGCAGAGCTCCTCTAGTGGCACTCTGAGGATCTCCGGCTTCGTGTAATCTAGAAAACTGCTAAACCTGCACAGAGAGAAACGCTGCTGTTTTCATTTCTTTTCACTTCTCGTTAAGGTTCTGGAGCGATTTAACAGCTGTGAAGCTCGTCTGAACGTAATTAGATCATGTACACAATATAATTAATAGGATTTTACCATAATAGCACGTTTTTTATTACTATATGTGATTAATCATAAAGCATTTAACGGCCATAAATATGCGTACATTATAAAGAATTAAAAAGTTCTACACTATAATTATAGATACTTAACAATGCAAGAAATATTTCTGAAACAATTCATCAAATCAAACAGCTAAAATATTCAACAACAAAAATTGATTTATAATTATGTGTGGGGAAAAAAAACCAAACATCAAGCAGACCACAGGGAAATAATTTTTTGTATGTAGTACAAAAATTAAGGCTTATTACACTAAAATTAAATTTAAGGTTAAATTTCTAAATAAGAAGTGATCCATTAGTCTTGCTGTAAGGAGAACCCTGTGGTAGATACTGCTGATGTGTGCTGTGTCAGTGTTACTGACTCACACACACACACACACACACCTGGTTTTGGTGTAAAGGCGGAAGCAGAAGCCATTTCGGACGCGTCCCGCTCGTCCCTGCCTCTGGACTGCGCTCGCTTTACTCACAAACGTTTCCACCAGAGAGCTCATCTGACTGCCTTCATGATACCTGAACACACACACACACACACACAACCAAAAAATGGCTGATTTTAGCTTATTATTCTCCTTTTACAGTCTATTTAATGAAGGCCTGTTTGCCCTCGTCCACTTCCTTCACCACCTTCTAATCCGATCATATGTGTATTCACCACAGACATGTTTATCTGCACTGAGAAGAAAAAATGTTTGTCTTTATTAGGGTCAATCAATCTATATACTTTATCATGTTAGAACCCTTTTTTGTTTTATTCTGAAATTCCATTGGCGCGATGGCAAATGAGCAACAGGGACTTTTATTTTGAAATCCCCTTGCCCCCTTGCAGCCACTACAAACTACCCATGGTAAACGAGCCACAATGACAGATTCTCCCGTTATACTTTTTGACAGCTTGCAGAGATGTAGCCTTTGTTTGTTATTTTTGAAAATAACATTTTTAGTCATCACAGAACCGAAAATCTTTTTTAAGGGTACTTGGGATTTTGGATTTGGCCTGTTAAAGATGGAAATGTGTGCTAATAGTGCGCTCCCTTGCCGATTTTCTTTAGTTTTCCCCGTGTCGATGACGAACACAACATCTGGAATGGTGACTCCGGTCTCAGCGATGTTTGTAGACAGGACAATCTGAAACACACACACATACGCGACATTTACACGCATAAGCCATACACCCTGACTAAAGACCGCTGTGAGGCATGCAGTACCTTCCTGACTCCAGCAGGGGGCAGTGTAAACGCTGCGGCCTGCTCCTGAGACGAGAGTGTAGAGTGCAGAGCTACCAGCTTATACCTGCAACAAAATATCACAATCAAAGTCTGCTGTACCTTAATTCTGATTGGTCAAACGATGTTTACTGATTTTTCTATCACAGCAGCTCGGATAGGAGGCAAGGCAAAGCACGTGTTCCTATAAATGTATGCAGCAAATGTTTAATGACATTATTTCAAAATGTCAGGTTGGAATTACATATTAAGCAGAGCCGAGCTACGAATACTGAAAAACACTGACTAGCACTGGTTAATATGAACGCAGCATCGTGTGAAGCATCACCTGTCCTTACAGAACCTCTTGTCAGTAGTGAGGAGGTCGTAGAGCTGCTGAATGTGAGCCAGTCCAGGCAGGAAGAGAAGCACAGCGCCATCTATCGCCGCAAACTGGGGCGACTTACCTAAAACCCACAACCACAAATTCCTAATAAAGTCGCATACACTTGTTGTGCTTTCTCACAATACACTTGTACACTAATAATATAGTTTCAGTTTCAGAGTTGAAATTCTGCAAAGACTGGCACGTTGTTCAAATAGAATGACACCTGATATAATGCCTGAGAAATTCTTTCGTGAGATCTTCTGTGCAGATGCGAGTGTGCGTCAGGGTTACCCAGGTAATCGAGCAGCTCCAGGATGAGCTCCATGTTGATCTTGTTGGGGTTCATGTGCTGCAGAGCGTGACGTGTTCGGCTGCTGAAGTGATCCAGGTCCGGTCCCAGATCCCAGCATGCCCCGGGGTCCCGCACGATCGTCTCCTGATGACATCATACACACACACACACACACACACACACACACACAGCGCCGATGTGCTTATGTCAAATACTAAAGTCAGACATGTAGTGCAAGTTGCAGATTTACTATTTGCTTAAATCTAGAACCTTCAGTTTTGTCCTACAACACAGGGAAGAAGAAGAACCCTTTGAGAAAAGGTTCCAAACATTATTAGATTAGAAAGAGGTCTACTTTAGACCTAACCTAAAAAAATATATATATATATATGGATAAACTGATTTCAGCTCCATAAAGACAACTGAAACCAAACGTTTACATATTCGTAGGCTAAAGACGTTCAAACTCAATTTTTCACAACTTTCATGTTATAACGCATTTCCTGTGTGAAGTCGATTCGGGTATCTAGTTCATTTCCATAAACGTCAAAATAATATCGAAGAGACAGATATTATTATTTCAGATTTGATTTACTAGATCAGATCAAAAAAAGTCTCTTTAAAAAGCACGGAACATTCCAGAAACTGATGTAATGACTTTGGGGAGTTTCTGATGGCCCAGACGCATAATTAAAAGTTAACAGGAATGCATTTTTACTCTCAGCAAAGATCTTCAGTGTCTTTTAAAGAATTTTTCGAATAAAAGGTCAGATATTTCTATTAGAGACGAAGCTCATGACAACAGTGGAAAGTTTTATAACCCAGCTCTAAAAGAGACTGCGTGTGGTTGTGCATAAGTACCTGGTACTGCACAGCTCTTCCTCCTTTCTGTGTCACGGAGACACTGATCTCCTCCTCTTCCTCCACAAACCTCTGACTATATTCAGAGTCCTGGTCCAACACGTAGCCCGTCTCCTCCACGATGTCCTCTAAGTGAAACACCTAACACAAGAATGAGCAAACAATCACACATTATACACGTTTATATCACACCACACAGGCTTTAGTGTTTTCCCTGCTCTTAAATCACTAAGGGCTGTTACTTAGCTCAGATTTAAGGAGACTTTTTGACATTAACACTTTCATCACTTTAGGGGACTTGGACCAGGAAGCAGTGAATCGGACTCACCTCTACGGGAAAGGTCTTGCCGGGGATGGTGACGACGGGACAGCGGTTAAAATAACGAGCAAATTTGTCGCAGTCCACGGTGGCGCTCATGAGGACGAGCTGCAGGTTGGAGCGCTTGTGTATCACATCCTTTAGGATGGTGAGAAGGAAATCCGACTGTACACTACGCTCGTGGACCTACGCGATAGAGCACAATGAACTACTGTGCATTTATAACATATAAATATTGAATATTTATACATATTGCACATATGTATAAAAAAATAGAACTTCTGTGTAAAAACCTTCAGACATCATGAAGTGGAAACCTGTCCAGGATTACGCGAGTACTAACTGTAGTACTGAAAAATAAAAGCAATTCTAGTGATCAGCGTGTGTGCGCTGACCTCATCCACGATGATGTGTGTGATGGAGGACAGGAGCGGATCTTGTTGTAGTTTCCTCAGCAGGACGCCGGTGGTGCAGTAGAGGAGACGCGTGGACGCACTGGAGCGGTTCTCCATCCGGATCTGATATCCACACAACGAGTTCTGCAAAAACACACACACAGAAAATATGTCTTGGCTTAATAAGTACACAGAGGATGTGGAAATACTGTGTGCATTTAATATTTAATTGTGCGTTTAATAATTAATTATGTGCATTTAACTATTTCTTCAAAGGAAAAGAAATCCACCGAGACACATTGAACATGTTTGTACTGAAATAGGTCATTAGTGGTACTGGTGTTAATCTGTTGGTTCATTCAACATTTTCGTTATTCCTATGAAAAGGTAGCTAACATCATGGGGGGGACAATGTTATTTCTAGTGCGTCATGGATTGTGGAAAAAGATTGTTGAACAGTCAAACAAATGCACACCTCCCTTCAGGGGTCCCATGAACCCTAAATTCATGGAAACAAATTGCCATGGCAACAACATGAACAACGCCCCCACAAGTCCCCCCCCAAAAAAAACCTGAACAGACTAAAGGACTAAAGTGCTGCTGCATCACTCTCTTTAATAGAGATAAATCCCTCTTGCGCTACAATCGGCGGGCAGCTGAACATCATTGTGAGTAATGTAGGAAACTGTAAGCTAGACTGAAAATAAAGCAGCATGGTGATAAAATCTGAACATGGATATATTTCCTTCAATGTATTTTAATGAATTTAAACGAGTTAGACATAACTAATGAAACAAACGCAGTTTGACTCAGATTTCATCCTCACCTTGCTCCCCGGTTGGTCCTCGCTCCCCAGCTCCTGATTAACCCTGCTAGCGAGGCTCATGGCGGAGATCCTCCTCGGCTGAGTGACCACCACGTTACATTGCCTTGTTTTCTCCTCCTCTTTCCCCAGCATCTCCTCCAGGATGAACTGGGGGATTTGGGTACTTTTCCCACTGCCTGTCTCTCCTGCAATGACCACCACCCTGTGGCGCTGTAGAGCCTCGAGCACTCGCACCCGGTGCTGAAACACAGGGAGCCGCTGGCGCTCGGACAACAACCTGTGTGGACACAATGTTGAGTGTAGTCTGTTGAGAAATGCTCATTTCTGATTGGCTGGTACGTGTACGTATTTTCTTATATCAGGACATGGGTCTTTCACAAGTCTAAATCATTTTCCCTGATACAAATGCTATGCTCAAAAAATGTAAAGGATATGGCACATCCAGGATTCTGCCCAGAGGCCATCCAGGAAAAGTCAGCGACCACGAATGCTACCACCATCATGCTTTACTATATGGATTGTATTCCCAAGCATAGTTTTATGGATTTTTGGGGGCGTGAATATTTATGCAAGCCAGGGCATGAAGCAGATTTTTAATATTATTAATTAACAACCTGAGTGCTAGCTCTGAGCCACGGAGCGTTAAAAAGAGCGAACGTGACTTCTCTTCCGCGTCCTTCTCTTTCTTCTTGTCCTCTTTCTCTTCCTCTTCCGTGTCCGCCAGAGCTTCCCACGAGTCCTCGGTGCAGTGGGAGGGGCTTAGGTCTGTGGGGCAGGGCTCTGACTGCGGCTGCTGCTGTTTGACCCGAGCGAGGAGGCGGGAGATAAACTGATCCCGCGGTTTGTTAATGGCTGAACGTGTGCGCTCCTCCTGCTCCTGCTCTCCATCACGCCACTCCAACCAAACATCCCGGTACGGAGGAGGCAGGAGCTGATGGACAGACTGAGACAGAGAAAAATAATGATATGGATACTTCAACAGCTAAACGCTGGATCCAGCTCAGCTTTAAATAATGAGTTTTAAGAATAAATGGCTGTCCCACCCACCTGCCCTTTCACCAGGGTATACAGAGCAAGCGTCGCTCCTAAATGCTGCGCCTGCATGCTGTCCTCCGTCAGGATGGTGGGACAAACCTCCAACACATCATCCGGCCTCTGAATACGCACCCTGACACACACACACACACACCAAATACACTAATATTACAATCATGCAAATAAAACTAAAGCAACATTTGCTTTCCATGGATATGGTCATATGTTAAACTGTACATTAATATGGCATCATGTTAGACCACATTATTTTATACACCATCTGTGTAGTCCGATATCCTATTTAATTTTTTATTATTGCGCAATAACATAAGAGTCTATACAAATAATAAGCCAAGATGTTATGTAGAATACACATTTTTTGTAGAAAGTGCACAGAAATAATGCATTTTTTGACTCACTTGCACTTCCAGTATCTCCCAGCTGGAACTTTCTGGAAAGACGGTGCCGGGCTTTTAGGCAGGTTCTTCCTGCACCAGTCGATCAGGAACTGTTTGGGCGACTTTCCCGTCCAACTGCGTCCCGTGTAGTCGAAATCACGGACGTCCTTCGGCTCCTTCTTCGTCTTTTCGGCTGAGATCATCAAGTTGTAAAGATCAATTTTAAATTTTTTTAAAAGTGCGTAATTATGAATATGCATCCATGATAAAGTGTAATGTTTACGTTTCTCTGCCGGGGCTTGATTGGCTTGTTCGAACAGGTTGAAGTTGAGCTCGTCGTTCCCGGCCACCACAGGAGGAGGTTTTTTCTCTACTTTAGGATCCTCAGTCACTTTGATCGCCGGGTTAAACAGTGGGTGAGACTCCAACGGCTTCATCTCTAAAAACAACAGGTACGCTTTTCTCACCAATGATGATTAAGCCCTCCACTACGATACTGATTAGATGTGTGTATTGCTGTCTCTGTTTGACATATTCAATCCTATAGAAGCAGTTTTTTGCTAGATCTCTTGAAATCCTCTTTACATCCTGACAGCAATGAATAAATCAAATGTTCTGACAATAAAAAGAAAAATAATCTGTCATCTGTGGCAGTCGCAGGGCTGTAAAAAGCCCAATTCAATCATTTCATTTGGTCCGAATGAAATAAAAGGATGGCCTGTCTACCTGTGCGCTCGCTGCACCTGACCGGAGTTTTCCACGAGGCTAGGCTGACCTATTGCAGACATATGGCTAAAGCTAGCGAGCTAGACAACACATGTGAGTACTAACAATAGCCATGTTTGTTGATTGCATTCATTATGATAATGGGAGGTGTTTTTTTTTTTTTTGTACGTGAATGAGACATGATGTAGTTCGATACGGCAACAGCGCACGACGCTCCCCCCGAATGCGCTCTCTTATAGACCCGTCCTCCCGCGGTAGTCAGGCAGCACGCGTTCATGCGTTTTGTGGGAGGGGCTTTGGAGGAAGGGCGGGATTTTTTCGATTGGATACTTTCAACATCTAACTTACTCTTGCTGGTTTCTACAAAATGATCTACCCTACTGTTAAGGCTCAATTATCAAATTTTTGGTAAAGGTGTGTGATGGAAGTGATGATGAAGTGGTGAAAGATGAGACTCCTAAATGTGGCATGTCCTAAATCTTCTAGTACAGCAGCTCACTGCAGCGAGTCAGCTACCAGAGACACATCCTCCTTCTATAGGGCGCCATTACTTTTTGGCCAGTCTTGTTTTCACTTATGAATGTAGTTCATTTATCAAATCAGAGTGCGTAACTGTAAAAGAGAAATCAGCGAGGAAGTAAAGTGCACCTTGCTGTATGACCCGGATGCGGTCCTGTGCACTCCGCTGTCCTGCTTTGTCTTTCTTGGCTTTAGCGTCTGAGGCTATCTCCTTCGCGTCATACAGCTGAGCCGTTAGCGTCAGATAGCGCTCGTTCTGGAGAGACAGATTTCATATTTATCGTCAACACTACAGTGACACACTGCAATGAGACTCTCACATGGAGCATCGGCGTATCAGGAAGCTCAGTCTGGTTAAATATTTAGAAGGAAAATGGAAAGGATTTTGACTGACAGGATCAAATTTTATGTCCGTCTCTTGGCTGTGAGGTCCATCTCCGTTCCTCTCCTCCTCTTCCTCGCTGCTCTCCTCCACATTCTGTTCTGCGTATCTCAGGATCCACTCCTTCACACTCATCCCATCATCCTTCACCTGCGACAGTTCAGGTCACATTTCGCTTCAGTTAGCATTTAAGCAATCGCTTAAATAAGCAAATTACATGACTATTTTTAACACAACTGTACACCGGGTCAAATGTCTATTCAATTTGTATCATTTCCGTATTTTCATTCTTCTAGCACAAAAACGTTACAATATCTTAATATGGTTTAGATTTGAATCTTTATTCATTTGGACCGGGATTTAGATTAGACTCTTTCTGCATTTGGCTCACAATTTATACTGTAATATGAATCTTTTTAGACTTGGCCCTAGATTTAGGTTTGAATATTCTTTGCATTAAATCATGAAATTTTATTTGCATTTATTTGGGATTTAGATTGGAATATTTTTTGCATTTGATCATGATTTAAATTTAAATCATTTATATTTAGATTTGAATCTTTCTTTGTATCTGGATCGCGATTTAATTTCCGATCCTTTTTTCAGATCGGGCTTTAGATTCGAATCAGTACTTAGATTTGAATCTTTTTTTAAAATCAGAATTTAGGTTTGAATCTTTTTTTAAAATCAGGATTTAGATTTGAATCTTTTTTTTTAAGATCGGGATTTAGATTTGAATCTTTTTTGAATTTGGATAAGGATTTAGATTTTAATCTTTTTTTAATCAGGATTTAGATTTGAATCTTTTTTTAATCAGGATTTAGATTTGCATCTTTTTTTAAAATCAGGATTTAGATTTGAATCTTTTTTTTTAAGATCGGGATTTAGATTTGAATCTTTTTTTAAAATCAGGATTTAGATTTGAATCTTTTTTTTTTAAGATCGGGATTTAGATTTGAATCTTTTTTTAAAATCAGGATTTAGATTTGAATCTTTTTTTTTTAAG
>JAQQZX010000009.1:18037001-18050824 GCA_030068355.1 Notoglanidium maculatum
AAGTCAAAGTGGAGCCGGTTGAGACAGTGGAGGGCTGCACGCATGAGGTGAACGCACACACACAGAGTATACAAGCTGTTATAAAAAGATATGTTAAATTGTTGTGTGTGTACGTAAATTGCTGAGCTTTTTTCTTTTTTTTTTTAATACCCCCACATAGGTGGCGCTGCCTGCAGATCAGGAATACACACCACTGAAACCACGAGTAGGAAAAGCAGCCAAGGTGACCAGCTACCGTTCAGTCATCTTTTTAAAGCATCCACAATAACAATATTACGTGTATTGATATTCACGGCACGTCGCAGAGAAGATAAAGCGACGCACATCTGCACACAGAATAAGGTGTTTAGGGTTGCTGTATTTAGCAGTGGCTTATTCTGTGTAGAAGTCTGAAAGAACACCGATCAGCTTGCACCAGGTAATCGAGAAACAGACGTACAAGCCATATTAATGATCGTCTCTGTTCTTTGCTGTGTCTCCCGCAGGAGTACCCGTTCATTCTTGACCCATTTCAGCGCGAGGCCATTCTGTGCATCGACAACAACCAGTCTGTCCTCGTCTCCGCTCACACCTCAGCCGGGAAAACCGTGTGCGCCGAGTGAGTCTAAAACAGTGATATAACCGACTAAAGCTCCAGCATGTACATTTCCAGGAGAACAATCCACAATCTGATTGCTGAGTTAATACACTTCCCTACAATTGGAAAAAATGAGCCGCTTTGATGTTTATTTAATATTACAAGCATTCCAGATCACGTTTTTCCTTCTTCCGACTTTAAAACATTGGCTGCATCCGAATATGCCGTGTTCTCTAAGGCCGGTTAAGTTTCCCCTAGACAAACGTTACTGTAGTACGTCCTATGAGCACGCGAGCGAACACAACTCGGACGTGCTCCACCGATATCCTTTGACCTGGATGTCCACAGATGATGTATACCCGTGTATGCTGCGGCTACAAACATCGTCAGAGTATGATTGTGTGAAACATCACTTTAGGTTCCTGTTCTTGTGTGTAGGTACGCCATCGCTCTGGCTCTGAGAGAGAAGCAGCGCGTGATCTTCACCAGCCCCATTAAAGCTCTGAGTAATCAGAAATACAGAGAGATGTACGAGGAGTTCCAGGATGTGGGACTGATGACTGGAGACGTGACCATTAACCCCACTGCCTCCTGCCTGGTCATGACCACCGAGGTACAACTCTCGCTCACGTGTACACACGCATGCACCAACCAGTTGTATTTATTTCATTTGTAGAAGAAACTGATTCTCTTTCACTCTGATTTGGTCCAGATTTTGAGAAGCATGCTGTACCGCGGGTCAGAGGTCATGCGTGAGGTGGCCTGGGTCGTATTTGACGAGATCCATTACATGAGGGACTCGGGTGGGTATAAATAAATAATAACGATAGTTTTTTTACGTCATGCTGAGTGTATGATGCGCTGCGTGTGTGATCCGGTGCTGGAAAAATTCTGAAGATGTTCCTGATCTTCAGCTAATGATGAGTATCATGTGCATGACTGCTGCTGCGCTACAGCACATGTAACAAGCACATCAATGCATTTTGTTCTGAGATTGAATCACACTAAAATCGTTCATAGGTCTCTGCATCCCTTTATTCTTTTAATGGCTCATTAAAACAGATTTATGGGAAAGAAAAAAATGCAGCTACTGCGATATGGTAAATTTTAGGACACTCCATTTCTTCCAAATTTGATTTTAACCCTTTATTTTCCAGTTCCTTCTTACTGAGCCTCAGCTGCCGTATTAAGGCGTGTCATTTCTTCATCAGCTTAAGTTACATTACAGATATTAGGAACACAACTTACCCAGAAGGCTTTGCTGTCTGATGTAGTGTTTTGTTTTTGTTTTGTTTTTTTTTCCTTTGCAGAGCGTGGCGTGGTATGGGAGGAAACCATCATCCTTCTCCCCGATAACGTACATTACGTCTTTCTGTCGGCCACCATCCCAAACGCACGGCAGTTCGCCGAGTGGATCTGTCACCTTCACTCACAGGTGCCAACACCTTTACAACTCAAGACCGCCATGTTTGATGGATTCAAATCGAATTTTTAATGAATCGTCTACCCGTTGCTCCTGTTTCAGTAATTCCTTTTTTAGCCATATAGGAGGTACATAGGTACATGTTGTATATCTGATAAATAAGCGATTGGACTTTTTCCGCTCTTTAGTGATCATTAATTAGTATGTAAGGGCTGTTGTACAAAAATAATACGTTTGTGTTGTCTATGACTTGGGATAAACAGGATTTTCGGGAGCTGTTATTTCAGTCCAGTCTTAGCTCACTGACTTTTCGAGCAATGTCTCTTCAGATGTGTCCTTTCTTCCTTCCCCAATAAGCATCCATGAGCGTGAACGGTTTTCTAATGATCTATTTTTGTTTTCCCCCGTGCACAGCCGTGCCACGTGGTGTACACAGACTACCGACCCACCCCGCTGCAGCACTACATCTTTCCAGCAGGGGGCGACGGACTTCACTTGGTCGTGGATGAGAACGTAAGCTTTGAATGTGCTCTATGGGCTTGCTCTGTCTTTTTTTTATTTGAAGGGAGATCATTTATTGTGTGCTTTTAAATTATAATCGCAAATCCTGGAGAGGTTAAATAGACATGACTGTGTGAGGGGAAAAATCTTTGTAGCACACCTGTCATCATGTTAACCAGGTGTGGAAGATGTTCGTACTCCTGTTAAAGCAAACAAGTCACTTGACATCAGTACTGTTTAACTATTCAGTGCCCTGTAGGGCTGAGAATCTTTACGGAAACTGTGAGTTTGCTTTAACTGGATGATGCGTTTCTACAGACACCTGATGTCCTGTCTGTTAATTATTTAGTAACACTATGACTCTGCAGTCTGTCTAAGCGTATTTGTAACAGGATGACGGGTTGTGTTACTGAACCTGACCTCTGGTGTGTCATTTTAGTGTCTCATGGGACTTAATATAAACATCCGTCTCGGGTGATCTGATCAGAAGTGGGGAGCTGAGACACAATCATTCACACCTGGCACTTTCATGTCTCGGAAGCATCATCACTGATCACTTTTTGCCATTCGACCGTAGCAAGGTTGCCAAATCTGCCAAAAGCGTCCTTTCAATCCGGATCCAAATTACTAGCCAATAAAATAAAATAAGTAGCAGATATAGTTTCATGATGAAATCATCCCCGGATTGCTTGATAAAATTATTTGATATTAAAAGCACAGATGCTGCTTGAAGATATTATAAGCTCTGTCTGTTTTTATTGCTTAACAGCCTTGGCCAATCACAAGAGACACACGCACGCACACACCCCACTTGGCCTTAGAGAGATAATGTATCTGCTGATGGAGTTTAGCTTTAATACACCACCAGCATTTCCTGAAATGTTAATTGACTAAATGAAATCCTAGTGTCAGTTAATTGCTTGGAATTCTTTGTTAACAAACTCATGTGATCGCACTCCATTTTCACACACAGTCATGCAATGAGGTCCGGATGTCACTTCAGCTGCTACTCTGAGCTATTATGGATATGTATCGTATATTTTTCTGTGTTCGATGTTCGTATGAGCTGACTTGCTCGTAGCACTGAAAAATCAGTCTCTCTCTCTGTCTCTCTCTGTGTGTGTGTGTGTGTGTGTGTGTGTGTGTGTGTGTCATGTGTCTTAGGGAGAGTTCAGGGAGGATAACTTCAACACAGCCATGCAGGTTCTCCGGGATGCTGGAGATACCGGAGGGAGTGGAGGAGGAAAATGGGACCCTAAAGGAAGAAGAGGAGGCACCAAGGGTGAGATTTCAAGTATCTTGCTAGCTCTTCTTGGTCCTGAATGGTCAGAAGGTGTTCATTTCCTAGTAACTAATTCTCAAGGGCACTGATCAAAGTAATTCTTCATACAGTGATGTTTTCTGTAAGAAGATGTTTGTGTAATTTTTGGAAGGAGTCTCCAGTGTCAGCGTGTGCCGTTTTCCCTGTAACACAATTAACCTCAGAGAGGAAAGAATTAGAGTCTCGCGAGGGAACACCTGTTTGTAACCGCTATGATGCAAGTAATAACAGGAACTGTCTTGTTTCGTGGACGTTCCAGGACAACGTAACTAAAAATGGATGAAAAAATATATTGTATAGTTCTTTTATAAGTAAAAGTGGTTAAGGATCGGAAAGTTCCTGTGGTTTAAAAGGAATAAAGCCCTTCGTGATGTTCAGTTATAGGAAAATAATCAACGTGGAGGTGGTAACAGAAATCATGCTTCACATCAGCTGCATCACCTTTTTGTTCTTGATTGTTTTCCCATGTGGTTTTTGTTTTTTTATGTTCCTTACTTTTTTTTTTTTAAATAGTTGAGTTTCAGGGCTGTCATATTTTTCCATGTTACTATTATTTGAATTATTTACTCTTTGGTAGTGTAAAAAAAAAACAAAACACTTATTTTTACGCTTCTACATTTGTGTGCAGCTTTTCTGGGTAACCTGATTTTTATTTATTTTTTCTTTCTTACTCAGGTCCATCCAATGTGTTTAAGATAGTGAAGATGATCATGGAGAGGAACTTCCAGCCCGTCATCATCTTCAGCTTCAGTAAGAAGGAGTGTGAGGCGTACGCACTGCAGGTGTCCAAACTCGACTTCAATACAGGTATCACAGGAAATCTTGTCTTCATTCTCAAAATCATGGCCGTAGTGTTCAGTTAAACAGACAGTTTCTGGGTTTCGTGTTCAGAAACTGCTTTCCACCAGTCCATGCTGTAAACGCAATAATATGAATAAGGAATAATGCTGCTTCCAGACAAAATCAGATGTGTGCAGTTTCTGCTTCTGACCACAGCAGCCCAGTGCCTGGAGGTCAGTTTACTCTGATACAAATTTAGCTGCTAATGTCACAAAGCAGCTTTATAGAAATCTGGGTCTGGGCCCTTGCTGAGTCCTGCTTGTGAAGAGGAGAGACAGAGTTTCCCTACACACAGGCGATGGTTAAACAGGAACGCAGATATATTGGTGACTGCCTGAAAATATTTTATCCTTGTTAAAAAATAAATAAATACATTCATTTATTCATTAATCTAGTCTGAGAAAACATTGCACCTTTTTTTCGACCAACAGGAAACGGGTTCTGTTCTGGTTCCTGCATCAAATTTTGAAGCGTTCAGAGCATTTCAAACAAAAATGCAGTGGTTCGGAACCAAAGTGGTTCCTCAGTGGGGGTGTCCTTAGTTTAGAGAGGAAGCAGATCACAGCAATGGATAACGCAATAGAAAAGGATAAATATCTGCATTAACGGAACTAAAAGCTTGCAGGTCGTCACTGCGATCCGCTACCTTGCTACTACTGTTTACTTCTGTTGAGCATTGTGCAACGCCCTCCGTTAACTATGCGTCGTTGATTACATTGGTTCTCCTCAGAACCAATGGTAACACAGGCTGGTTCGCTAGCTGGCGTCATGGTTCAAAGAGTCCTGTGTGGAGACGGCTCAAGAACCCGTACCCTGTTGATGGTAAAGGGGTATGAAAGCGAAGCCTAACTAACGAACACCCTGCAGAGTTGTATTGTGATATTAACATAAAACATTTCTCAGGACATGTAGAGGAATTAAGTCAAGATAAGAATGTTCACAAGAGCAGGAAAGGCACTTGACGTGTACAGTGTGGTGAAATGTATTGATTGGAATCACAGAGCAACACGCAAGGCAATATACACAAAGCACTGATCTGTCTTGTGCGTTTCTCCTCTTTTTTTTTTTATATCTCCAGATGAAGAGAAGAAACTGGTGGAAGAGGTGTTCAGCAACGCCATCGACTGTCTGTCAGACGAGGATAAAAAGCTGCCACAGGTGAGAAGGCACATACACACTCTTTCTCTGTTTGCACTGTTTCTCATCACTGGTTTATCAAAATGAACAGAAGTTACTGTTCTCTCTGTCACTCGTTCTCTTTCTCTGTATGCATCTTTCCGTTTTGAATTTAAACTGTTTTGCTTTACAAGCGCTAGTGTCTCTTTCAGGAGTTGCGCATCTAGTATAAATAGTAGAATTCATTTTTAATACATTCTAGCGACCTAAATCATACACTACTAACAACTCCCACAAGCAACACTATCGCTTGCGCCACGCACTCGTAAATGGCAGTTGTTGCGTGAACATTAGGGAAGCTGTTCAGACTTCATGAACACTTCATCTGCCTTTTAGGTTCTTAACATCTACTAAATAATTTGCCTCGGTCTCCATTCGCTTAAGCTCGGTGTCTGTATTGACCAGTTGCCTAGCAACAGTGTTCTCAAGGCTCGTAGCAAAATGACGAGCGGGCGTGTCGTGTGTTTGCACGTCACGCCTTCATTTATGCATTTCAGTTGAAAATGCCAAAAATCCAGCACTTAATATTTATCCAGTATTAAGCAGTTTGATGGTACCGAGTTGTGGATTCAAATTGACCGATTCTTTTCTAAATCCTCTGTTGTGTTTTGTAAGTCAGTTTTTTATTATTGTTATTATGTATAGAAGTCAGAAGTGCTGGCATTGCACTCTCCTTTCTGTTTTTGCCTTCCCTTTTTCTCATTCAGGCTACCACCTTGAAAATGAACCCTGTTCCCTCCAAGCTTTTAAAAGAGCAAAGTGCTTATCATAAAACCCAAAACAAACATCATGCAGACTTGCACCGAATTAGCTTTAAGAGTGTCGTAAAGCTCTGCCATGCTGTGTGAGGGCATCTCCGCGCTCTCCTTTTTCTGACCTCTCGCATTTCTGGTTTGTTGCAACACCAGGATTGCAGGATTGAGTCACCACAGCTTGTCCAAATTTGCTTTTAACATCGGTTGCGTACTCTTTTTTTTTTTTTTTTTTTTTTTTTTTTTAATACAAAGTTCATTCTGTCCGTCTCAGCTGGGATTAAGTTTGTGTTGTAACACAGCTGCTTTAAAAGTTCACATTAGAAGTGAATTTCCAAAAAAGTCATCGAAAGAAAATGGGAATCATGTGCGAGTTTCCATCTGTTGTAATTATGGAGAATATTCTTAAAAAAAAAAAAACAAGCAATGAAATGAATGTTAGTCAGAGACCAAATTTGTTTCCAAAATCTTTATTAGATCAAATTTAGCCTGCCACCGTGTTACTGCTTTTCTGTACCTGATTCAGGCTCGTTGGGAAATTGGTATGGTGCAGAACTGTTGGGATAGGACGTTTTGGGGACAGAATTCTAAATCCTAGTGCTCACAACATGGGGCTGGGCGATACATCAGTGAATTATCGTATCACGATATGACCTTTCATTTCGTCAGCCAATTGTATATCGTGAGTGTCGTGTTTCAGCAGAAATATCAAATTTCCTTCAGAAATGAACATGTAGCTGCAGTGTTTTTACTCCCATGAATACATCAATGGAGAGTCTGTATATTGTAGCATGATGCGTAGGGCTCGAACTAGTTTGGGCAGATAAACAGGATTTTATTAACCCAAAGCAACAGAAAAAAACAAGGGCGAAAACACAGGCACATAAGCGCAGCACCGGAGCTCATAAACGAGCATCACGTGTTTGACAGGTGTCTGACGAGCCCGCAGGTGTGTGAGAACTGGCCGCAGGTGTGCACAAGACCGTGATGGCATGTTTGCATATGCTGTCATGTTTCATCTCGGAACATTATTTTCATAGCGTAATATGCATCGTGAGAAATATCTTTATCATGTAAATGCCAGGAAAATATTGGTATAAATTTTTTAGGTCATATCGCACTGCTCTGATTTAAACCAAAATTAACCTTATGGGTGGTCCAGTCTTCAGTTTAGTTTATGACTGGCTTCCTTGGTGTCCTGTATCCCAGTTAGTATCCTAGGCATGGTGCAATGTGGGAATGTAAATGATGGCTTGCTACAGAATGTATGGAAAAACCACCCATTTGAGGCTAAAAAGAAAATGTTCAGGGAATGTCCATAAAATAAGACCTTATTCAAAGCCTATAGCCTGATGGAAACCCTGTCTATGCAGTAATCCTATCTTGTTAACAATATCATTCATAAGTGACCGATAGTTCCAGAGATGATTACATAGTGCAGTGTTGTTTGAGTCTGGGGATGAAGACTCGTGAAGTGTCCATCACAACTGTCTTAATGTGTAAAGGAATTAACCTTAATTCCCTAACCCTAACCCTAACCGAGAGGCCTTTGAGGTTGTGACCAAAGTGGTTTTATGCAGATTTTATCTGCGGGGAAAAAAAAATTGCCACAGTTCCTTTTATTTGCTGAGGTACATTGAGAATACATCTTAGTCACATTAGTAATACGTGTGTGTGTGTGTGTATTTGTTTAGGTAGAGCATGTTCTACCTCTGCTGAAGAGAGGTATCGGGATCCACCATGGCGGACTGCTTCCCATCCTGAAAGAGACCATCGAGATTCTTTTCTCTGAGGGACTACTGAAAGTCAGACTCACTCATTCATGCATTCATTCTCTTTTTTTTTTTTTTTTTTGTTTGTTTGTTTTTTTTTTTTTTAAAGTTATTAATCCTAAATATTTCAATGTTTCTGTTACTGCAGGCCTTATTTGCAACAGAGACATTTGCCATGGGGATCAACATGCCTGCTCGCACCGTGCTTTTCACCAGCGCACGCAAGTTTGACGGCAAGGACTTCCGCTGGGTACACACACACACACACACACAGACGTACGCACACTGCAGTGTTTGCATGGAAAGTGTTTCTCATAAGGACCAGACACATGTCCCAAAGGGTCAAAACTGTCAGATATTTGTATTCTTGTAAGGAAATTTGGTCTCCACCAAGTTATACAAACACACTCACCCACCAACACACACGCATGCAGACCATTTAAACCATCTGAGACCTCAGTGTGTTTCACATTTGTCCAGAGGTTATGCCACCTAATTAATATCAATTAAAAACGGTATACATCATTGGGGTGTGACTGCATACGATGATGAATCCTAATAAACAGCTGTTGCACTATCCCAGTATTGATAAAGCGGGCAAAAGTTGACCCCTTTTTTCTTTTTAAAAATAAATCAATCACTTGTGTCCTCTTAACATATCTGTTTTTAAAAAAATAACCTTATTTTTCTTTCTCAATAACTCTCCAAATGGCCACGTGTTGTTTGTCTGAATGACTCGAGCTGTTGGAATTTAAAATTTATTGGGGGGGGAAGAAAAGCGCTTGGCCTCTCGGTTCTGGCACGCGGCTCCTAGGACGCTGCCATCCAAAACGCTCTGTGAAGAACATCTGGAATCTCTGTGTGAAATGAATCCGAGTGTAAGAAAGCAGTAACTGACTGCCATGTCTCCTCTGGATCCCCAGGCTGCTCAGGGTTTTAAACTGACAGAATTTAAAGCTCTCAGGCATTAAAGTACAATTACAGAGCAGTGTGGTACATGAGAGAGACTGAAAGATAAACATATAGGTGCTTTAAATGTGTAGAGGTCAACCAGAAATTGTGTGTATGTATAATATCTAAAAATTATAATATAGTGTATGTTCATATATACACTATATTATCCTATTTTGTGTGTATGTATGTGTATGTATAGATAGATAGTGTGTGTGTGTGTGTGTGTGTATGTATGTATTTATTTATATATATATATATATATATATATATATATATATATATACATACACACACACACTTTTTTCTTTTTTTATATATATATATATATATATATATATAAAAAAAGAAAATGTGTGTATGTATACCGATCAGCCATTACATTAACACCACTGACAACGTGAATAACAAAATGCAAGCATATGGACTTGAGTGACTTTGTCAAGGGCTGAATTGTGATTGCTAGATGAGTGTGTCAGAGCATCCTCAAAGTGGCAGGTCTTCTGGGGTGTTCCCAGTATGCAGTGGTTAGTAACCTACAAAAAGTGGGACTAAGGAAGGACAATTAGTGAATCGGTGACGGGGTCACGGGCGCCCAAGGCTCGTTGATGCACGTGTGGACAAAGGCTAGACAGGCCAGTGTGCCCATGCTGACCACTGCCAAAGTGCCTACAGTCGTCACTTGAACATCAGAACTAGAACGTGGAAGAAGATGGCCTGGTCTGATGAATGACTTGCCTAATGAATGATACTGATGATTTACTTAAATCGCTTACCTGGCACCAGGATGGGAAGAAGGCCTCCCAGCAGATGCAGTCTAATGCTCTACTGGGAACTTGGGTCCTAGCATTCACTGTAATGTTACTTTGACATTCCCACCTACCTAAACATTGCTGCAGACCAAGTACACCCCTAATCTATTGGTAATAGGTAATATTTTCTAATGGAAGTGGCCTCTTTCAGAAGGATAATGTGCCCTGACATTTCATAAATTGTTTAGCAATGGTTTGGTGAACATGGCGGAGTTCAAGGTATTGACTCGGCCTCCAAATCCCCCAGATCTCAATCCGATCGAGCATCTGTGGAATGTGCTGGACAAACATTTCCGATCCATGGAGGCCCCATCTTGCAACTTACAGGACTTGTAAGATCTGCTACTAGCATCTTGGTGCCAAATACCTCAGCATACCTTGAAAGATCTTGTGGCGTCCAGGTCTTGATGGGGCAGAGCTGTTTTGGCAGTACAAAGGGGCCGTGCACAATATGTCCAGGTGGTTTTAATTCAATTCAATTCAATTTTATTTGTATAGTGCTTTTAACAACAGACATTGACAGACGTTTTAATGTTCTCGCTGATCAGTGCTTCATTCACTTTAATAAAGACACCTCTACACCTGCTCACTCATGTAGTTATCTAATCAGCCAGTCATGTGGCAGCAAGCAAAAACATAAAATCAGGCAGATACTGTTCATGAGCTTCAGTTAATGTTGATCTCAATCAGCAGAATGGGGTAAAAGTGTGATCTCTGGGACTTTAATCTTGGCACGGATGTTGGTACCGGATGCACTAGTTTGAATATTTCAGAAACTGCTCATCTCCTGGAAATTTCCCACAGCAGTCTCTAGAGTTCACACAGAATGGTACTAAAAACATTGACTGGGTGACCGTTCCATGGGTGTAAAAATGTTTTGTTAAAAGAGCTCGGAGGAAAATGATTTGCCAAGAAGGATATAGTAACTCCTATAATAACATTTTACAACCTGTTGTGAACCCTGTGGATGGATGGATGAATGGGTGGATCCTGTAAATGGAAGAAAGAAAGCATCCTGTAGATGATCGATGGATCCTGTATTTGTATTAATGAATGGGTGGGAGTGATGTATGTGTGGTGGATTTTATCCTGTAGATGAGTTCTATGGGAGGATGGATCCTGTAGCTGAACAGATGGACACTGCAGATGGGTTAATGGGTGGGGGTGTGTGGGTGCTGTAGATGAGTGGATGGATCTTGTAGATGGATGATGCTGCAGGTGGATTAATGGATGTGTGGATACAATGGACAGATGGACGTTGAATGGATCCTGTATATGGATAGGTTGAGCTGTACATGTAGCTGTATGGATTGATGGGACCATAACACAATAATTTAAAATATCCAGTGTGTTGCACAGTTAATAAAGATTTTAAGGTAACGCATGTTGTAATGTTTCGCACTCTAAATCCAGCTAAAAACCATTAATCAAAAATGTGCATAACCTGAGCACTCATTCAAGAGGCTGCTACTGTAGAAGATGCCATCTTGGGTTTTCTTTAAATGAGCTACTGAACTTTTTGCATCTGCACGATGAGTAATTGTGAAATGCACACACTCCAGCCAGCGGTGCTGCTTTTGTTTCCTGTGTTGATATCTGTGAGGAAAGAGCTTAATCAATGCCACATGGTAATGACTAAGAGCGTGAAATTTCTTCCAACTGGACGGACGAGAGTTGGTTCGGGGAACACATTGGACCACATTCACATTTGCTTTTGACCTCGCTTTACTTTCACTCATCTGTGCTGGAGTCTTGGAACGAGAGCAGATGGACTTGATGGAGAGTGAAGTGGCTCCAACTAGAATTGTTTACATTTCATCAGTTGTCAAACACTAATGTGCTGATGTATTTGGTAATGTTGAATGTAAAATGTTCGTATGCATTTTCCATATGTTTTATTCAGACGTTGGTGTATTTTGTTGTTACTTGTTTGGTAAGTGATCCATTCACAGACCGTTAAAGCAGAATACGAACAAGGCCAAGAGCACAGTCCTTTTAAAGTAGAGCTTGGTCATAATGGCATGGTGTCATGGCAGGGATTCCAGATGATGTCTGAAACATCCTGTTGTTGTTTGTGACGTGATGCAGTATCATGCTAGGAATAGCCATTATGAGATGAGTAAATTGCAGCTGTAAATGGATGCAAGTGGTCAGCAGGAATATAAAGCGGCCCAGTGTGTGCCAAGAAATGTTCCCCCACATTACACCACCACCAACAGCAGCCTAAACTTTTGACGCAAGGCAAGATGGGTCCATGAGTTCGTGCCGTTAAATCACACCAAATTCTGACCCTAATATCTGCATGTCGCAGCAGTAACTGCGATTCGTCCGACCAGGCGTTGTTTTTCCAATCATTAACTATCCAGTTTCGATGAGCCTGTGTCCACTGTAGTTCCAGATTCTTGTTTTTGGCTGACAAAAGTGAAACCTGATGCGGTCTACAGTTGTTGGAGCCCATCTACTTCTGGGTTTAACATACTTTCTGAGATGTTTTTCTGCTCACCATGGTTGTATAGAGCATTTGAGTCACCAGCGTTTTAGTTAGTCTTCTGTCAGCTTGAACCAATATGGCCATTCTCCTCTGAGTCTCTTATCAAGGCGAGATCAGTCTTTTCCCGTTCTGATGTTTAATCTGAACATGTGCATTCCACCCCCGCTACATAATTGGCTGTTTGAATAAATGCATGAATGTTCAGGAAGAGTGAGTGGGAATGAGAGGGAAGTTTTGTGGTTCTGCTGAGTTTTCATTCACTACATTTTTAAATTCATTCAGAAGAAACCCTGATGCTGTAAATAGCTTGTTTGGTTCAACTAACTAGTCAATTTGTTTTCCACTTTTTATTTGTTAGGTTGGCACTCTGTTGAATATCAGATTGCTCCAGAATAAGTATCTTGCGTCATTATGTAACCGTTTACACTTTCCTTTTCTGAATACCTCTGTCGAAAAGCATGTCTAATGACTCTTCCTGTCCGTGTGTGTGTGTGTGTGTGTTATCAGATCAGCTCGGGAGAGTACATCCAGATGTCGGGCCGAGCCGGGAGAAGAGGGATGGACGAGAGAGGGATTGTCATCTTTATGGTGGATGAGAAGATGAGTCCAGCTGTGGGGAAGCAGCTCTTAAAGGTAATAACAGCCAAGTGTGCTTAAAGGTGAAGGTCCCCAATGAGACAAACACAATCTCAGATCTGTTAGCAATTAGTGTGAGGAAGCAAAGCATGAGAGCGAGTTCTTTTTATTAAAGAAGATTATCTTATTTTGTCACAATTTTTTTTTTTCTTTCTTTCATCAAATAATTTTGAGCAGTTGATTCATACCCCACCCCCCTCGTCATGACACTTACTGTTTAAATCCATGCATGTTCAAGGCAGTGAATACTTACGGAAGGCACTGTATATGGATTGAATCCGATTGTTAGATTGCGAAACTACTCCACGTATCACCACCATAAAGTTGCGAAAGTGTTTGCGAGAGTTTTTCTGTGATTAGGTAATGGGAGTGATGGTCCACGCTCCATCCTCTCCCCTCCTGTAATACAGCCTGATTGACTCGCTAGTGCATCATCCATCTATGCACTTGTTTTGGGTTAAGACTTGCACTTTTAGCTGACACTGGGACTTGTCTCAATTTCCTTTTGCCTCAGTCGCTCCCTGACGGAGCCAGGGAGTCTTGCACAGGACTGAATATATGTGTGTGTGTG
>JAQQZX010000009.1:18052212-18085632 GCA_030068355.1 Notoglanidium maculatum
ATGATTAATAAAAGAAAAAAGAAAAATATATGTTTGAAAAAAATTAAAAGTAATAGTAGTAGTAATAAACATTAATGCTCTGTTAGTGATAGTGTTGATAAAAAAAAATTCTTCTCTCATGCAGATTATCTGTGCGAGCATGTGACGCTAAAATGAATGCGCAGATGCACATGTCCACTTTTTTCCCATCGGAGCTCAGCGTTCAGTTTGATCGATGGCTGCCGTCGGCCGAATGTTTCTTTCCCGTCCATCTTTCCAGACGCTGGCTCTCACCGTCGATGCTTTTCGTCTTTTCATGATGTGCGTGAGCGCAGAGCACTGTGCGTATTAGTGAATTGTTTTAAGTGGAGTCTTGCCAGTAAAGCTGCTTTCAGAACCAAGCAGTTATGCTCTTTTGGGTCCAAAAATCCAAGAAATGTTTTTACTTCATCAGTTATCAACAACTAATACGTTATTTTATTGGACTTGTTGGTTAATAATCTGTTATTTAAAACTGAGAAATTCATTTTTGAGATGTAGTCCTTGGCTAAGAGTTTTGGGCAAGGGTTAATTTGGCCAAGTTGATAGATAGAACATATCCAAATACAAATTTGGTCTGGCTGGTGGAAAAGGAAATACTGGAGAGCTTGGTGGGTCAGATGGCTGGGGCAGATACACTGGTCAAGTTGGTCCTGTTGGCAGGTAGAGCAAACCCTGAGTCAGTTTGGTTTATAGTAAATTTGTGTTATTCTGTTTGTTTATACTGCATAAATGTTCTAATTTAATAAGTTCGTGTTCATTTGCGGAGGTGTTTCCCAGAAACGCATTATAAGATGACCGAAAATGGCTAGGGAGATTTGATTAAATATGGGAAATGTCTGCCGTGCACTTTTTTTTTTTTCTCTTTTCTTTTCTTTTTTTTTTCCCTTCCACTTTGCTTAACCTCACAATTTAATATACTTCATAGCTTTTGGATGTTTTTTGAAACTTTGGCACAATCTAGTGGCTTTTAATGATGGAACAATAAATCACACAAACTACAGAAGTGCCTTTGATGCTTTATTTATAATAATGGCACCACTAATGCGTCATTGTGTCTTTTTGTATTGACGAATCCTTTTGCGTGTCGCTGCTTGGGTGGGCGATACGTGCAGTGGCTCAAGCGACAATCGCAGCTAAATCAAACGTGTTTTCTTTATCTACTTGTGAAAAATGCATGCTTTTTGGACATAATTTTGTTTACCTTGCTTATAAAAACAGACAGAGACCAGACCCAATGGAACCAGCATGCAAAAGTTGTGCGAAATAGCTGACACAAGCAACTTGGCTAAATATCTGGCTGACACATGCTCGCTACAAATGTTCTCTCTCTCTACGCTGGGGAGATTGTGTAATTGTGAAAGTGTGTTATTGAGAGTTTAATGGTTTTACTTTAGGGAAATGGCTAACCGCTTTGCTCTTTAGTGACTCATAAAGCTTGCGACCGCTTGCTCTAATTTTTCTGTAGTGTTATCTTTTAAAGGATAATACAGGATAATGCCGTGTTCAAAACCGACATGGGTTATCCATTACTTTAAATTCTGAATTGATGCTGTATGAGGATGCTGTGTAAACATCTCCCTCAGCTCCTGTTCCTTTACTTGCCTCTTGAAGTAACGCTGCAGTTTGTGGTTGTAAATTACTGCTTATAACTATACCATAACAGCTTATCAACAACTGTACAACAAAATGTATTATCAGTTATTAAATGAACTTCCTGTCTTTTCTCTCTCCCTGTTAACAGGGCTCTGCTGACCCTCTGAACAGCGCCTTCCACCTCACCTATAACATGGTCCTGAACTTGCTGCGTGTGGAGGAGATTAACCCCGAGTACATGCTGGAGAAGTCCTTCTACCAGTTCCAGCACTACAGGGCTGTCCCTGGTGTAGTCGAGAGTAAGAAGCGCACATATGTCCTTGAGAGCCGTATGGGGGGGGGGGGAATTGAACTGAATTGAACTGACTTTTCATCCAGTGTATATTCCTGTCTCATGCTCATTGTCTCCGGGTTCCACCTCAGTCCAGACCAGGTTAAATATGAAATAAATGAATGAAAAAACATAGAAGAGGTTCTCAGACATTTTAGTCTCGGACCGTGTTATTAGATGGCGTCATCGTGTTACTACTCGGTTTGTTTTATTGTACACAATGTATTATTTCTCTCTGTCGTCCGCAGAGATGCAGAAGCTGGATGCGATGTACAACAGCATCGAGATCCCCAATGAAGACAGCGTGGTCACTTATTATAAAATACGCCAGCAGCTAGGCAAGCTGGCCAAAGAGATCGAAGAATATGTGCATAAACCCAAATACTGCCTGCCTTTCCTACAGCCTGGCCGCCTAGTCAAGGTGACCTCTGACCCCTGTGATATCAGCTTGCTTTGTTTGTGTCTGCCTGCTAGCTTGTATAGGTTCAAATGAGCACTCTGTGTAGGTCTTATTTATCTCTTGAGCATTGTGTTTGTTTGCTTTAAAAGTTTTGTAACGTTTCAGTGGTTTATTACTTTCTCGGTGGTTCTCTTCCTGTGTCGTTAATTCATTTCTTGTGCCGATGCAAATCAGTGGCCTTATAGTAGTCAAGGTGACCTTTGACCTTCATGTCACTGACCGTTTCTACATCTTGCTTCTACAGGTGAAAAAAGATGATTTGGATTTCGGCTGGGGCGTCGTCGTTAACTTTTCCAAGAAATCAAACGTCAAGGTAGACTATATTCATTTCCCTCCAGTCAATTCCTTATATGGCCAAAAGTGTATGGACACACAGCGCAGAGCTCTAAGCCATTATAATGATATGAAAGTATGATGCAGAATTCTGGTTTACTTTCTAAAGCTAATAATGAACTGTATGTATGATCTGTGTCTGTGTGTTTAGGCCAGTGCTGGTGACCTGGATCCTTTGTATGTAGTGGAAGTTTTATTACACTGCGGTAAGGAAAGTGTGAAAAATGCTGCAACGGAGGCAGCCAAGCCAGCAGCACCGGGAGAGAAAGGAGAAATGCAGGTAGGAATGGTGTACACCCATTTATTTATTTTTTATTTTTCTCCAAAGGATCCACAGAAGATGTGTTTTTGTGTTGATGTTGAAGTTGGGAGTGAGTCCTATAGATGGGTAGATATACATATGTTTGTATTTTGATGGGTCACAAGGACAAACTCTTTGTAAAGAGAATAGAGTTCCCAGAGGATGGGTGTGTGAAGGGATCTTGGTTATGCAAGTGTTTCTGGGTGAAAGACCTGTTGATGTGTGAAATGTTTCTTCTAATGGTTATGCATGAGCCAAGTTTATGCAGTGATTTATTTATTTAATCAGGTGGTACCCGTCATGCTGAATCTCCTCACATCCATCAGCTCAGTGCGGCTCTACATCCCCAAAGACCTGCGGCCCTACGACAACCGGCAGAGCATGCTCAAATCCATACAGGTAATGCATGCACATAATGTAATTATTCTCATTATATGGGATGAAAGAATGGTTATGTAAGTGACTCTTAGAAATAGGGTTATTTTTGGGGTGTGTAGTATTTAGAAAGAGTTCTGAAATTGCACCGTTGAAGCGTTCAGCTGAAGAACACTTACTGTACAAGTTCTCTAGGCTGGAATTTCACTAGATTTTACTCACTATTTGCCTGCGTTCTTGTAACCCGTGTCACCAAATTTTCGTTTTTTTTTTTTTTTTTTTTTTTTTTTTTTTTTTTTTTTTTTTAAACCTGTACTTTATTCTCACTCTCAGGAGGTACAAAAGCGTTTCCCTGATGGTCTCCCTCTGTTAGACCCCATTGATGATATGGGTATTAAAGACTCAGGGCTGAAGAAGGTCATCCAGAAGGTGGAGGCCTTCGAGCACAGGATGTACACACACCCACTCCACACGGACCCCAGCCTCGGGGCGGTCTACACACTCTGTGAGAAGAAAGCAGTGGTGGGCGCGCACACACACACACACACACACACACAGACAGGTGTTTTATGTTTTGCTTATATGCATCTTCAACTTAAAATATTCTTGCTCAGTGTAGTGTGTGCGTGTGTAGTACTAAGCTTCGATACTTCTTGTTACGAAAGCTTAGTCGATTATTAAGTTTGTGATCCGCTTCGAAGTGCGGATCTTCAAAGCAGAGAAGAATACTTCAGTACTTTGTTAAAGGTTACTTTTTCTCCGGCCGATAAACGTTCGTTGCCACACATTGTGGTCCAGCATTGTTGTTCGTGATCAACACCGTCATTTCCTGCCACGGAATTTCTTTATCGTGAGGAAACAAAGGCAGGAAGCTAACATTTTAACTGGAGATTAGATCAAAAGAGATTGCTTTTATAAAGCTGTTAAAAAAATAATAAAATTTGTGTATGTGTAAAAACAGGTATAAGGTGCCTTGTAGTCAAGTGTGTTGTGTGTTTTGGAATTGGGTTACAGTTTTGGCAGCATTCATATTATAGGTAATAAATACATAAAGTAGCTATAGCACAAATCATATGAAGATGATCACTTAACTGCACATTCATATATCCTTATGATAAACCAGCATCTGTAGCGTGTCTGCAGTGAGTAATGTGGGTTCGATGACTGGGTTTTTATATTTCGGGTGTTTATGGTCACAGAGTTTGGAGTTGTTAGGTACTGGCCTGCAGCAGTGGCACTTTAGGCAAATCACTGGGTGAAGTATAACTAACTGCCTGAACAACCAACACACCCAGAAACACCTTTTATTGTTTCCAAATCTCTCGCGCATGCTCACACAACCTCTGTTTCACACGCACTGTCTGTGTGCATTGTAGCACTGACCAGAATCGTAAGAATGCGTCTTGACCACAGTCACTATCTGTATCAATTATAAATGAAGTTGAAACCTCGTAGCCCGGACTGTTTCTAAATTTATCTGTCCGATCATTTGTCTCTGCCTCTAATAGTATCTTTTGATCTGTCTACATGTGTGACGCATTTCCACTGGTTGACTTGCGGTAGCCAGGAAGAGTGTGGTGCAAGTGTCATAATGTGCGTGTGTGTTGTGTTGCAGGTTGCGGGTGATATCAAGGCAGCAAAGCGAGAGTTAAAGAAAGCCCGCACCGTTCTGCAGATGGACGAGCTGAAGTGTCGGAAGCGTGTGCTGCGGCGCCTCGGGTTCGCCACGTCCTCCGATGTCATTGAGCTGAAGGGGCGGGTCGCCTGTGAGATCAGCAGGTGAAGCAGTTTATATCTCTATCTTGTAACTTTATTAATATAAGATATTTATGGTCTCGTGTAAGCTCCTGAAGGCTGCTAGATGACTCGGAAGACGTGTTTGCATCAAGAGGCAAAGAATTAAATTCTTTAATAATTTTCTGTTATTTATATCATAAGACACGATTTACTCATCATTGTATAAGGATCCACTCGTATTAATGTTTTTTTTGTTTGTTTGTTTGTTTTTTTTGCAGTGCGGACGAGCTTCTCCTGACCGAGATGATGTTTAACGGTCTGTTTAACGATCTCACCGCTGAACAGGCAACGGCTTTACTGAGCTGCTTTGTCTTCCAGGAAAATGTAACCATGCACACCTTCTGTTTATTTACCATTAAGACCCTATTTACTGTTTTTTTTTAAAAAAGTGAATACATTCCTGGCTTTCTTGAACAAGCAGCATCCTCTAAAATCCTCTTGAAAATATGGTTTCTGTCTCAGATAAGGATCTAAATACACAACACTTTGATAACGGTGTGTGAAACACTTTAATGGCGTTTATATGAAGAGCAGGTTGCCGTTAGTCAGGGATCAGAATTTGAGTCAGTGCATTCCAGTAATACTTCCAGTGGAAACTGCGCGTGTGTGAGAGTGAGAAGGAGCATAAGGCCAGTTCACACCAGACGTGCTTCTAAAGCGTTTTATTTCTATGGCGGCTACACTTCTTCTATTTTTAAAAGCGTTTCATCCCTTAAAAGCAGTGTCATTGGCGCATTAGAGACATGTGAAACATGACCCCCGACGCACTTTTTAACACGTTGTCACTATTTTTTGATATTTTGTGATGAAGAGAAAATAAACATTTCAGTCAATGTTTTAAACTAGTTATTTGTACAATTACTTGATTATTTATTTCGTTTTTGGCTCCACTTGGCAAAGGTTTGTTTATCTACGTCACACTATTTCGAAACGGCGAACGGGTTAATTTGAAGAGTTTTCAGCCCCGTACACCTTAATGATTTTTTTTTTTTTTTTTTTTTTTTTTTTTTGCCATTTAGTTCATTTTATTCAAACCAAGTATGCGAATGAAATTGTTACTTGTGCGCTGATTCTGATTGTAGTAATAGGTGTGTAAACACACTTGCATAAGCTGGCTGTTATATAACGGTCTCATATGGTGTTTTAACGAGCTGTGTTGTAATTACACCTGGCCCAACTTGATCTCTACCCATCCACCATGGTTCCTTTATAACGTTGTATATTTGGACAATAATTTTCTTGATTACAAACGACGCATGCTGTCGTGCTGGTAGCACATGTGGAGCGTCTGTGATGTGGATTGGATGGACTGTTCACGGCACAGATGTGTGTGATGTCTTTAGTGTAAATTCAGGGTAAAAGTGAGACGTTTGTGTGTAAATAAGCATCAAAAGTGTGCAGTTTGGTCCAAAAGTGAAGGCCTGAGTGGATTTCCTGATGAGGCTTGGGATGCTCGGTTACTTGTTTCTGTCAGAAATGAAATTCTGTAAGTCTGGAACGATCTTAACTGGTGTTTCGAAATACAATACAGAAGTACAGGTACGTTGTAGAAGATGTTCTCTTTTATGTCGTCTTTAAAAAAGTAATCAAAAATTACTGAAATTCTGTTTCTCTCCAACCTATTAAATGCTCATCAATTTGGAAAATATGACCAATCCCTACCAAGAAGAGATTTGTCAAGTTTATATTCACACTGCAGACAAATGTAACCCAAATTCCTTTCATATCCTCATATGTGATTGGTAGATTCCTCCTTCCGCATCACGCTTCTTGCATTCTGATTGGTTCCAGTTTTATTAGTAGTCCTGAAGTCTGATTTCTGATATGTGGTAATGCAGGCTTTTTCTAAACGGTGAGATCAGAATACGTGATTAACTTGGCGTTAGTGATCGTTTTTCCACCAGCACTCGCTCAGAAAATGTTACTCTGATGATGACGTGCTCTTTTTATATAGTAATTGATAACACTGCAGTGGGGGATGCAGCTCGCATTTCACCTCCTCGCCCTCGTTGTTCATCTGTGAATTCAAAGCTGCTTGCTCTGTGCACTGCATAACAGGAAAAACACTTAAGGATTTTAGTTTATTTCCAAATTGTTTCCGAGAAGTAATTTAAAATCGAAGAGTGTGGGTGTAGTTGTAGTCTGGGCCTCAGAATATTGCGTAGACTTAAAATATATAATAATAATAAAATTTGCTCCTTGTAATGACAGAGGCCGGCATGTTTCTAGTCAAACCCTAGTAACAGAAAAGGACAATTGTTTTATATGAGTCAGATTATAGCACTATTTTAAGACTAAGATGCACAGATATTCACTATAAATTATCAAGTTGTAACTTTATGTAGGAAGAAACAATTAACTGTGCAGCATCAAGCATGTGGAAAGTGTGTGTTCTGGTGTATTCAGTTGGTATTATGGGAAACTGTGTGTGTGTGTGGTGACATCTGGTTTCTCTCCTCTGTCAGCTGTCACTTTGGAGTGTTTCCACCTGTCGTCTCTCTCTCACGCATGCTGCAGAAAGCACAGCTCATGTCTCCTACACTCAACTGAAAGCACACTGGCATTTGTAGGAGGTCAAAGGTTACACCCATGTCACACACCAGTGTTTGAGTCGCCTATTGACTGTTAAAACTATTCAAGCTAGGAGTCAGAGGTTTGGGGATATGTCAGTTCAGCAGTGTATCACTGACCGTTACACAGTGCGATCAGCAGCAGAGAGTTGTCCAGGCTTCCAGCTTCCGTCTCAGCAGGGGCAGATTCCTCAAGCCTGCAGAGGTCATACTGGAGTTAAGCTGAAGCTCAGTGTTTTAAGCACTTCACACTTCCTGTCCTCACCATAGAGGTGTTGGTGGAGCTATTTGGTGATTCCATTCCTGGCTAAAGCCCCCAAATGATATCTGACCAACCTTGCTCTTTCCTGGAGGAATTTCATCCAAAGACAACCACTCAGTCTCCCTCATGTCTGAAAAAATTCTCTCCAGTCCTTTTCTCCCCCTCACTCTTGACTAGTCCTGCTCACGCTTGAAAATTTTACTAATTCCACTTATTCTTAAAGGAACTCTGACCAATCCTGCCTGCTTCCAAAGGAACTCTGACCAATCCCATCAATTCTTGCACATGTTCTTGACAAACCCCACTTGCTCCCAGAGGAATTATATCCAGCACTGCCAACTGTCCCCACTGAGCAAGCAGCGGATTGGACGTTGGTGATCCACATATTTTTTCCCTCTCTTTTGCAGAGCCCCGAGTTTCCCCTCTGAGCAGATATTTTATTGAAGCAGCAAACCGTGCTCTGACTTAAATACACTGGCTGCACCTTTAATACGACGTCTCTGGCCAGTTCTATCTGCCCCGAAGCACGATACGGTGGTTCAAATGAGTACGATTGTATTGGGAATGGGGGCCTTTACGCGACGTCTCAAATCTCATAACACAAATAGTCAAATGACAAGCACCGCTGCAGCTCACTGCGAGGGTGAGACTCATGAAACGTGGTCATTTGATAGCTACTGGAACGGTGCACATGGAGATTTATTACATTTTTGAGGCATGCGTTTTATTTTCTTTGTGTGCGGTGTTTTATTGTTGTGCAGTTTACATATTTCTTATTTTTATAGTGAGCTAGCTTACACTGTGTTTTGGGTCAGTTTACTTTATTTCCTTTTAATGAATGTCATTCCTTTGTTAGAAATCTCTCTCCCTCCCCCCCCCCCCCCCTCCCTCTCTCTCTGCAGGCTAATGAGATGCCTAAACTTACAGAGCAGTTAGCAGGCCCTCTCCGACAGATGCAGGTAACAGAAATTCAGTCTGAATTACACACACATGCATACACAGTGTGTTTCTGCAGCACTGGGGATTCTCTCATGTGTTTACATTCATAAATGGCTTGTCACATCGGTGCTTGTGCCTTGATTTCATGGAGAGCTTAGAATTTAGATACCTCTCTGAAGTTGTTCTCCGTTGCAAATCTCATGTTGATGGACAAGATTTCTGTAGCTTCGGTTATTATTATCTCAGTATGCAGTTGATATTTAAGAGGATGTTGGACAGGCGTCGTATTTAGGTCACATTCATGCTCCAGATATAAAGTCTGTCCTACTACCAAGATACCACGTGGACTCTCGGAGGAGTCCGGGCCTTTTTAAACCCCTAAACCAGTTCTGCTCAGGTAGTCATGCCTCGGGGCTTTTGTCGTAATCACTTAAAGGCAATTTAACTTTATTATTATTTTTTTTTTTATCTGAATTTGAGTAGCATCGTTATAATTTTGTAAACTGTAATAACATTATATTTTTATACTGCAACACCTGCATTCCCTCCACCATTTAAGATTTTCCCAGTACATGTCTTGAATAAGAAATGCTTTAATGTGGCAGTTCTGTAGAAATATATCTTTACAAGTAGAATGGCAAAGATCTTAGCTCTAGAAAAAGCGGCCTGGAGTTTCTGTACCTGATCCCGTAAGTGACGTCTCTGTTTGAAGAGAATCTTTTAAAGAAAAACTATGCGAGACATTTGATCTCGCTGTGACCTTGATTCCGTTTGGATCATTTTCAAAATCTTATAAGTTCATCTGCTGGTTGCGGTGACCATTAATCCTGCAAACGTTTAATCATTCGTTCTTGACGTATCACGATAACGAGAATCTCGGCTGGACCGCCCGAGAGAAACCCTGTAAAAGGCAGTCACGAGTTTACCCTGTATATAAATACAGATTCTGAGCTGCATAAACTATTTCCATATTGATTTAAGGCTTAGATTTTATCATGTTGTAAATCCACTGCATTAAATACCAACCCACATTTTCCAGTGAGGGGTTTCAGCTTCTCGTTTGTTAAACAAACCTGCTGCAGTGACGGCGAACGCTCCTCTGCGACGTCTCCTCCTGTAGCTGCAGAATGTCTTTGATTTTATCGCAGTGCATCCGTGACCAGGTATTTGATCTGAATCGAGTAATTCTGATCGACAGGAATGTGCCAAGCGCATCGCTAAGGTCTCAGCCGAGGCGAAGCTGGACGTGGACGAGGACACCTACCTGAACCAGTTCCGTCCTCACCTCATGGATGTAGTGTACACTTGGGCCAACGGAGCCTCCTTCTCTCAGATCTGCAAAATGACGGACGTTTTCGAAGGTGACTTCCCCCCTCGTTAACATTTCTCAGCTCTCTGAAAGCAGTCACTACAAATCGTAATGTGATAATGCATGCCTGGATTTGTTTTGTTACATGGAGACATTTTCTTGGCAGCGATGAATCTCGTGTTCTCCAAATTCAGTGAGGGCCTCGGTCACTAATAACCACCGGAAAAGTATTTTATACCATGCCAGAAGAGCATGGGCTTAATGTACACGCATGGTCTGTTTTAAATGTTTATGGAAGGTATTTTAGAAATTATTAGTAGAAACTTCACTTGCCCTGCTGTAGCGTTTCAGTAAAATACTGGGAAATCATGATCAAACGTTAAACAAATATACTGATGATATGATCCATTGAGTGCTGCTGAGATTTAATATTGGCACACATCTAGTCCACACAAGCCCGACTAATCATCTGCATAACTGGGAGGTTAAGTGAAATGAGCGTGATAAATTAAAGTGAAGGCAAAGGATAAACCCGAAAGCACAGAGGCGGAGGAGATGGAGTTTCTAGTTCCTTTTTTTCTTTTTCCCCCCGTTTTAGAGTTTATTGCTCTCTGGTGGGGAAAAAAAGGGGAACCATCTTCCAAGAAAAATCAGCATTTTCATCAAAAAAAAAAAAAAAGAGAAAAGAATTCGATGTGTAATGGAAGTGAACAGTGAATTAGTGAAGAGCGCGGAGGCCAGAGAGTGACCTGATTCACTCGGTATGCAATCAAGTAAGGGAGAAGCGGGTGCATGGTATCACTCTGTAGGGAGGACGTGAAGCAAGTTCTTCTTTTCTGATTCCCTCCGTTTGTTTTTCTCTCACTCTTTCTGCGATTTTAGGCAGCATTATCCGCTGCATGAGGCGCCTGGAGGAGCTTCTGAGGCAGATGTGCCAAGCGGCCAAGGCCATCGGGAACACGGAGCTGGAGAACAAGTTCGCGCTCGGTATGACCCCGTTCTGTTCCTTTAACTACAAAAATACTCCATTTCAAAAGCTAGACTTCATGTATAGTTAGTGTTGAAGTGCTCCAATACTCTGAATCGGTTCTATCAGTATTTCTTTATTTTATTTATGGGTGGGTGACCACAATAACGTATCTAGTGAAAATTTTGATTGACAGGAAATGAGCTCTAAACTTTTGGCTGAATTTCACGCACAGATGTGTCTCGAGCTTCAAAACTCATCCTTTTTTTTTTTTTTTAAATTATTTCTTGCCTTCTTTCACCAGGCATCACGAAGATCAAGCGTGACATCGTGTTTGCTGCCAGTCTTTACCTGTGACGGACGAAGCTGCTGTCTAACACATCCCTTCCCTTTATCATTTGTTTGCTGCTTTCGTTTTTCATAAAGACAGCGTGAAGACGATGGCGACGGAACGTGTTTATTAACATTCAGGTTCACAACTGTAATGAGTTCTTTTCTTTTGACTTCGGACAGCACAATGCTTTTTTTTTGTACATAGTGTTTTAACAATTTTAATTAAAAAAAAAAGTGTATAGCAATAGTTAATTTCCTTTATTCTTTTTTTAAAAAAAAATTGCTTGAGGAGCAAATCTGTTAGCATCATACACAGGAAAGCAGCATCAGCAGCCCAAAGGCATCATGGGACGCAGAGTCCGGGCATAGCGGAAAGAGAAAGCAGGGGGTTACATTCACAGGTTTCCATCCCAGTGGTCCTTCCTCACAGTCGGTGTGTGCTGACGGACTGTGCTCTCGGAACAGCGAGATGCCGAGCGAGGGTTCTTTCTAGCTTCAGTTAGTGATGTCATAGTGATTTCCGTTAGTCGGCGTCTCCTGTAGAGTGGTGTGCATGGTCTCGTCTTTCTTCGAGGCCCTAGGCTTCTTGAAGAAATCCGACACGAAGAAGACCTGAAGGAGAAATGTAAGGATTGAATGTGGTGTTAAAATGATCCCTGTAAAGGTGCTCTAGAAAGAATTAAGTGGACGAATCGCTAACCCCAGCTGATTCGGTTCTGGTTTGTAGTTGCGTAATGCTGCGTTCGACTTAAGTCGGAATTCGAAATAACAATTTTCAATACTAATCAATGTCTATACTGATTGATCTAAAGCAAATCCTTGTGTGGACAGTGTAACACCTTTTAAAATAAGAAGTGCTACGGTGTTCATGCTGTGAGCAGCAATGTTGATTTGACATCACATGCTGAACTCGGAGACCATCTTGGGCCCTGTTTACACTTGTTTGCCGGTTACGTCCGTGTCAGGAACGCATCAGGACGTATTAGCGTTTACACCACGGAAGGAATGTGGTCAAATGCGCCACGGACCACCTTGATGAGTGGTTGCATCTTGGAGGTCGTTTACACTTGTATTTAGTGCTGATCAGATCGCTTTGTTAAAGTTGTAAAGTTACGAGCTTTAGTCGAATGCAGCGATTGTGTAACGTGAAAGAAAATGATCCCTACTTCATTTCATTCGTTATGCATGTTTGAATGCACGCTGTAAACCTTGAGGCAGACGAGGACTACGGCTACACAGTCGTTCCAGCCTGCTTGGGAATTCAGACTCGCTCTTTTCCCCTGAGTCTGTATTATAGCCAGCGAGTTTGCTAGTGCGTTTGTTAGTGACCTCTTTATAGCTCGGTCAGTTAAGTTCCCAGGCAACCGAAACGGCGCGGCAGCATACAGTAACCTCGCTAGTAAATCTGTAAATAAATCCCTGAAATGGAATGTGGTCATGCACACTCATGTTTACAATTCAAGCTTCCTATGATGCTTTAATAGTAATGAAACTGAAGGGTCTGCTCACATACCATATATGGTTTAATGGTAGCACACTTTTCTGCACTGTATAAAAGCTCAGGTGTATGTAAATAATAAGTAATGTTCTGTGAGTAGACCATGCAAGAAGAAAAAAAGACTACAGCTCCAATTTAAAAAAAAAACTAAAATATTACGATACAGATTTAAATAAGTCTACAAGTCTTTGTGTATTATTTAATTAAAAGGCTCTGAAAAGTTGCAACCCCTGAGCTAGACCACATTAAAGCAGATCCTGACCAAGTGTTCGAACAGGGTAGTGAGTGGCACCGTTACCCATAATGCATCACTGAAAAGCAGCTGCTAGTTATTAAGATTATAGATATTCTGTTCAAATGAATATGTAAAGAATTTCCTGCACATTTAGCTCTTATCTAGAACAGGTCGTGTGTGTTAGTCAGTCAGGACCTGCGTGAGGACACAGGGGTGATAATTAGCTACTGACAGGTTATGGAGGTTAGTGGTGTAACACGTAATAACTTGGGAATGAGTCTGGATCACTAGGATGACTTAAATTCTGCGTCTGGATTTAGCAAATCGCCATATCCTATTCTAAGTGGAGATGCTGTTTTAAGACAGCTGAACCGTTTGTGCCCTGTTTAAAAGCCAAACAAAGTGACCAGGATGAGCTACAACTGAATTCACCAGGCGTCTTGTGGGTTTTAAAGTGTGCTGTAGAAAAATCTCCGAAAAGGTTGTAAAATATTTGCAATAATTTCAGAACACCTCCGTGAATACAGTGCATGGAGCTTTTTAAAGTGCCTCAGAAATCAGAATCGTGTGGGCCAATAACAGATCTAGGAAAAAAGGTCACTCACCACCAGTAAGGCCACGATCGCTCCCTGTATGAGGCCCGTGAGGACGTCACTCCAGTGGTGTTTATAGTCAGAGACACGAGACAGTCCTGTATATACAGATGCCGCTATCAGGAAGAACTGGATCGTGGGCCGCAGGAGTCGAGCCCAGTCATCCCGCATACGAGCCTGCAGGTAAAGCTGAGAGGGGGAAGAAACCGTCATTCAGACATTCTGATGATACTGTTACATAACTTACTCTCATACATGGGATTAAAGGAACGGTTTGGCCGAACGTGCAAAACTTATCCCCTAATCAGCGAAGACGTGTTTAGTGTCAGACATTCGATTCTCAAGCTGCAGAGGTTTGGAAATGAGCGAGGTCTCGTTCTGACGGGCCTCAGACATGTTGCCGCACCACTGGATGTTTCAGTGTCCAAAAACAGATGGGCTTTATAGATAATTTGGCCACTTTTGAATTTAAGCCTGGCATTCCAGGGCAGGACGAGCTCCATCCCACTCAAACGTGCTGCTCTCATTTTTAAATATAGCTCATTGTCTTATGACAGGCCTAGTTGATTGAGGCCAGGCAGCAGAAAAACCTGCTAAACCGAGTTCCTGCTAACTGCCTACAGGCGTCACCACCATGATTAATACAGTATGTGTTTGCTGAACTAAACACACAAACAAAAGGCCAGAAAGATCGTTACATAAGGAATAAAACATTTAGGGGTATGCTGTTCTAGTAATCAGCAACAGGTTAGTGTGACGTGGCGTTACATGGCAACGAGCTAATAGTAGTAATAGTAATAATAATAAGGAAATATATAGTGATGTAAAAATATAGTGCTGGTGAAATGAAGGCAAATAAAAAAAACTTGTTAGAAATGGAAATTTTTTTTGTTTGTTTTAAAAATCAGTGATCTGTGGAGCCTGACCAATGTGTCCAGATGTTGGGTGGATAAAAACCAAAAGGCTGCTTCACAACGTTTCAGCTAGCACCAGATGATCACGATTTGGAGCATAGACTTAACGTGAAATAAAAATGGAGTTCGTAGAGAAATAAGAACAAATGAGAAGAAGGTGGTAATTAAAAGGGGGAAGAAATGCCAAATTCAGAATTGAGAGACATTCCCTGCTGCGATACTCGTGGCAGAGAAACGCTTCACGTCCGTGTTTACGTCGTAATTACAGCGCTCTTTAGGGATGGGCGAATACAATTACACTGATTACACCTCGGATGGCACCTGCCCAGCTCCAAACCATAATTCCTGATGGTTCTATATTCAGAAATGTACAGTGTGGTTTAAAAAAACAAAACAAAACCCAGCCCTGTTACACACCACGGGAGGAGAGGGTACGTCTACACTGAGCTTTACGTCAATGTTGACAGTTACAAACTCGCTCCTCCTGTTGTGCGCACCGCCGCCGGAACTGTTTGAATAACACCACCAAGGTTTGGGTTGTTGCTATATTGTGGTTTAAGGCGCTGTTCAGTTGGGCTGGAACGGTGTAACAACCGCACAACCCAGTATGATCTGAAGCTTAAAACCTCCTGAAAGAACACCATGATGACGGACTGAGAGGAAACCTGCTAGAATATTGTTCAAATCTGGATTCAAAATCGAATCGCTTCAGAATTTAAGACACGTGCTACATTATTTCTACCCACACAGCATATCGACGGAATCGATTACTCGTAGCATGTCAAACGAAAATACTTCTAATTGGTGTCATTTTTCTTATACTACACCGCCTATAATGATATATAATCATTTCTGAATCATCCTGCGTAACCAGGACAACGATCATAAACAACAGTCTGCTGCAATTCAACTAATTATTTTAATATGGCAGAATCAATTAGGTCTAAAATGTTTCAATGTAAAACAATTGGAATAACAAGACGACACCATGCGAGACATAACGGCATAATTGTATAGCAAGAACCTTTCAGTTATGCGGAAACAAACCATACGCAGCATCTTCGTCCGTAAAAACTGGAGGTTTTGTGTACGTCTTGTTTCCTCATAGCAGAAGGCTGTTATACAATTGTTCCCACTACGTCTCTTGCTCTTCAACAAATTTTATTTATGCAGAAAGAAATCATTTGGTCTGCGGAGCGTGAAAATGTTTTTAATTAAAACACAAGTTAGCTAGCTATTCTACGGCATTCAAGACGTAACAAAAGCAAAAACTGTACGACGTTTACAGGTCAATTTTAAACGCTATGTGATCTTGATCTATGGTCATTCCTCTAGTACTACAATTGAGTGACTTTTTAGAGCCCTTTAACGACATAATTTAATTTGTCTAGCGACAGATCTTGCGGCTGTTTGAGCAGATGTTGGAGTCGGTCCACAGTATCTCTTGCTACATGCTAATCTTCGCTTTACTAGACGTTTGCTACATACCCAGTGTGAACAGGGTTAAGCATTTTGTGTGCGGGAGTACAATTCTCTCCAGAAATATATAATCTGTGATTCTATATAAATATCTACACACCGAGTTATTCCTCTGGAAAGTGAAGAAATGAAATCGAATCAATCCGAGCACAGAGCTGAGCGCCGGAGGATTAAAGGTCTTACTCACGCACCTGACAACAGCTCTCTGGCCCCAATAACCGCAATTGCGCGAGAAACAAATGTGTGTGTTTACTGAAACTAATTATGCTTTGTAGGAGTGTCATGTAAACCTCACTATTATGGCTTCATGTGACTCATTTACAATGGCTAATAACTCCTTTCTCCCCGTTAGGAGTGTTGCTTCATTAGGTCACAGGTACATTAGGTTACACATAATATTGCATCTTACAAAATGACTACATTTTGTAAAAAAAAAAAAATGTACGATTCTGAGAGGGGCAAGTTTGTCTTTTTTTTTCTGAAAAATGCTGAAGGCTTTTGTAATATTCGAAAGCAATCAGTGTTACAATATTGCAAAAGCACCACAGCGATACGTCACTAATTTAGGCTTCTACCCACTAGCTAACTCTCCGCTATCATACAGCAGCTACCTGTCCAGAAGAGTGAAGCCTATCACATGCTTTAAACATTTTAAAAGATGGAACGTTTCACATCATAATACAAAGACAAATTGATCATTATGTACAGTTCCCCCATGTCTACCGAGTCACAAGTTCTGATTTGACACGTCCATTTAACACAAATCCAGTGTAAAATGATGCATGGATCTAAAACAGGTGTGCCTCAGGGCTCAACTGTTGGTCCGTTTGAGTTTTGCGTTTATCACTACTCTGTGTTTCCAAGGTTTGGTCCAGAAGCACATTTCTCGTCTTCAGATAACAAGATGCTACAGAGGCCTTGTGCTTCCTGAAAGCATGCTATTAATAGAGTATTAAGGCTTCTGTACAATCGGATCCATAATAAGACGATATTCTTCATGTTTAATATATACATGTAACTGAGAAGGTCTTTCAGATGGAAACGACTGGTAGACATGTTGAACGATTCGCTATTAAGAATAGATGTTGAGTTAATTATTAGGACACAGCCCTAACCTGAAGAAGGCTGTAATCTTCACTGTATATTATTAAAGGTTTTCCATCCGATAGAAGAAGACCGCCATCTTGAACGTGTTATTAAGGTGTTGCCCAGCCGTTGTAGGATGAGGTTTTTATTTTACTTTATAGAGTTTTATAAATAGGTACTTACTGCCAGGAACAGCATACAGTACATGGAGAACGAGGAGTGGCCGGAGTAGAAGGACAGCCTGCAACACGCAGAAAACGGAAGCAAGCAAAGCATTAAAACGCTGATGGTGAGCTCTTGCACTGCAACAACGTCAATCAGCCTTTACTATCCTGTCACTCAAATTTCACCTTAATGTAATTTTAGGTTTTATATGGATTCAGGGTCTGTTCATCTTCCATATTTCTGTACATTAACAGGTGAATAAATACAGACAGTATGAATAATAATATTTTTGAAAACTCTCAGATTTAGGCTCCATTTCAGCAAATTTCTTTTGTACAGGTTTCGATTTCCATTGGCAAATACCTAAATAGGTAAATAAATAAATAAATTCGAAGTAAAAAAAAATACAGAAATTCACTCATTTCTCATTGTCCATTTTTCTGTAAACAGCAATAAAAAAAAACAACTTTGTTTAGGTATAATAATTTGTATTATTATTGAAATTTACATTTATAATTTTATATTACAATAAAGGTTATTTATATTTATTTAATCTTATAGGAACAATATGCGTTGAATCATTTACGCATTTAAATTGTAGAATTTAGTCATTTCACACAGAGAAAACATACAAATGTAGAAAACAAAGAACGGAATAAAAATCTGGGATAAACTAATTTTGCGATTCATTTGTGTTGAAGTTAAGTGGTAGGTGTGTAAGTGTAGCTGAACAGTGTGTCCGTGCTCTGATGAGCTGAAACAGGTGTGTTGGTGCAGAGTAAACACTAACACTCATTAGGAGCTTTTTACGAGGCTTGGGCCTACGCAGACCTTTTGTTCGCCCAGACTGAATGACATCTGTGACTCCTTTACAAACAAACTGCATTTAAATATTCAGTGTGCGTGTGTGTTTTAGCAATTCTTTAGAGACATGAGAAGCTGGAACAACGTGTGCACACCCTTTTCCGGGTGAGAAGGGCAGGCCGAGAGTGACGAGTGTAGGGGGAAGCATGTATGGACGGGATCAGCAAAAATAAGGGTGGGTTGAGTATCCGGAGGGATTTTGTGTCTTCCTGTTTATATTAGCCAGAGGTTTGCTGCACAGAAACACCAGGACATGACTGCTGAAACGAATTAAACCGAACACTATCACCATAAAAATATACAAAAGAATAATAAACCTTGCTTACTATAGAGTGAGAGCGTGATGTTGTATCATGGTACACCTTGATAGAGTTCTAAGACAGTTATAGCGTTAATGTTACACTATACTGGTGTAGATGATGCTCACAAAAAGACTGAGCCGCAGAGTTCAGTGGGAAAGCAGATTCTGTCATGCAGTGAAAACAGGCTGGCGATCATATACCCTCTGGAAAGAAAGGGCACTACACTGAACTTTGTCAGGGGGTGGTCAAGCCTACACCTTCTGTGTGTGTCTTTAACCTAGAAAGCTACATGTAGTGTATCTTTAAATCTTTACTCCACCATTAATGTTCCTTAAAACTTTTTTAAAGTATACTACATCCACCTTTGTGTGAATTATACATATTAAATATCCAATACTGCTGTTCATCATATCATTAAATTTGTAGCATCTTGTATGCTTAATCTTTTTACTATTTAAAAAATGGAAACCGTTTCTCACTTAACATCTTAAATGTTGTTTGTTCGTGTCTTTTTTTTTTTTTATTATTTATTTATTTTTTTATTTTTTTTTTAGAAAAACAAAAAGGGGGTGCGATGTTCCTTGTTAGCAGACATCTGATTTTGGTCTGCTGGATGATGGATGAATGGATGGGATGCTTGGAGTGGTGTGATGGATGGGCTGAGTGTGTGGGAAGGATGGTTTAGTGTGTGGGTGTGATGGATGGATGGGATTGATGGACGAGTGGGTGGGCGGTGGATGAATAAAATAAATAAATAATGGGACATTCAGTCAACTGCATCCATTTTAAATTTACATTGGAATTACGACACTGAGAGGACATTGACCAACATTGATATTCGGTCCTGGGTTGGTCTTGTGTATAGTAAATATTTCTAATATTTAGGAAGATGTTCTCTTGAGCTTCACTAATTGGGGATATTCTAGATGCTGACGAAATGATCCATCATTTCTACATTAACTCTGGGTTTTAAATCAAAGAACCAGGCAGCACAAAGCCTGGACCTCTTCAAACGCTAGTAGCATAAAGTTGTAAATGTGTCTTCTCTTTGTCTTGCTAAAAGCAGCCTGCCTGGAATGCTGCCATGCAAGAGCTCAGATGGATTAAATGAGCTGCCGTGTTCCTCTGGACAGATCGAATTACAGGTCACAAGGCTTGAGACAAAGAAGCAGGGAACTATTATGTATTGCTGCGAGACAAAGTAGACACTGCAGATCTAATGAGCTTGGCTGTTCCTTATTATTCAAGAAAATGATTAGCATTTGATGGCTCACAATAGAAGCCAGTTCTTGGAAGCAAAGCTTTCAATCCTAATCTTAATTTGTGTCATTAATTTTGTATCTGGAGCTGACATGGGTTCATCAAGGCTAAGGTTGTTTTATTTGTAGGTTATTTTATAACTTCAAGATCTAGATGAAGCAGATTCATTTGATTAGCCAGTCATTAATCTTCCAAACATACTCCTGCTTTGGTGCGAGGCCATAAGTTCACGGTATCACCTAATGAAGGGCGATTCATGATTATTCTTGGCATCCCTACTTCCCCCTGCGTTTTATTTGTTCTATATATGGCTCCGTCTCCTAGGAAAACGAGGTGGATTTTGTCCAGCAAAGTGCTTTCCTATCAGAGGCAAGAACCACACCTACTGTTAATGAGAGAGCTCTGGAACAATTTTCCCCACTGGCCTTGAGTCGGGCCAAAGAAACCACACTGAAACCTTGAGCGTTGGACTCTTTGTCTCTGTATGTGTGGCCTGTAGCAGATCACCACAGGGCTGGAGCACACCAGAGTGTGTGAACCGCAGTCTCACCACAAAAGCTATAGCGATCCAAACCCTTGTGGGGAACTGGATTTCACTGAAAGGACTACCGAAATAATGATCAAAGCTCTCCCCCTGGTCCTCCAGGAGCAATCAGAAACCAGATTCAGGAGCCAAGTGGAGCTCTCCTAATTGATCAGATGGCATGTCAATGACTGTGGCATTCTTATGAAGCTTGATCCAGTGCCACTAGACCATTCAGAGGCCCGAACTGTTGGAAGGAGCGTTAAGCCTCTAACCTTGGCACTGACCATCTGAGATATTAGTGTGCTTAAGAAATAGCCTGGTATGGTTCAAATACAAATCTTACACGCTTACTTGGTTGGAAAAAAAGGCTCCCAGACAGACGGAACCACATGAAAGTAGCTCTAGTAGAGTGGAAGGGCATAAATGTTTTACATGCTCTTAATTTCCACTTCAAAGCCACTCATGAAGTAGACCAGAGCACTGATGGTGCGCCATTTGACTTTAAGGGCGTCAGACATCCAACAAATTCCCAGGGTGCTTTTTAACGAGCTGGAATTTCTGTTAGCTGGATAAATTGTCCAATAGGATTCTTTCTTGTAGTCGGGCTGACGTCTGGCCGCCTCCCTTACATCTCTAAAGTCATGGTTTAAACAGGTGATTTATAATTGCTTGCTCATAGCTTATAGAAAGAAGCCAAGAAATTCTGACCAGAGCAGCAACTAGAGAAAGATTAAGCTGTTTTACCTGATGTTTCTGCACTGGTTTATATTCGCTATGAGAGAGAAATAATGAATATATGATAAAAAGCAGGCGTTAAAGTGATTCCAGAGGGTTCGCATCAGTACCAAAGGGTATACCTATGACGTTAAGATAATGGTAAAAGTTTTGCTTATTTGGATTGCAGAAGCTCTTATAATTATTTTGTTTAAGAGATTTTGGAAGAGCAGTTCATGAAATGTTCAAGGCGTTTCAGAAGCAGCTGTGTATGTATGTAAAGACCGTTTTTGTGTGTAGATGAAACTGAATTTAGATCGGTTAATAATGTGCTCTTGGATCACCTACCTGGCCTCATTTATCGTCTTTGGGTCCCCGGAGCAGGTGAAGTTCTCGATGTAAGCTCCGGTCGAGCAGTTGATCGAATTCCAGTCAGGTCGACACACATCCAGGAAGTGAGGTCGCAGCCGGCCAATTGAGTACTTGCCAATGTCGGTGAGGGACTGGCTCATGGCGGCACCAAACAGGAAGGTGCCGATTGCTTTATAGATGCAGGCAACATAACTGTTGCTGAAAGAGGACTTTGATTCGATACGTTTTAGATACACTGAAAGACACTCGCCAATGATCATCTGCGAGGGAGGAAAAGGACAGAAGACAGTTTAGTAGCACGTTCCTGTTAGAGAACTCACTTGACCAGATTCTAAAGAGGATGTCCACTCAAATAATTAGAAGGCAAGATAGGGCAGAAGTAGTAGTCAACAATGCAGCAGTCACTGGTAAACCCATGGTCCAAAATTTTTTTTTCTTTCTTTTCTTATCCATGCTGACCTGACTACAAGCTCCATGGCTAATGTTCTGCACCAATGACTGGATTAGTTCAAATTTTGCCACTTTTTATGTCCCTGAACAAATCCTTCAACCATCTACAGCCTTGTCCTTGGACTGGATTAAATGTCTGCAAACTAATAACTGTAAAATCTATAATGTAAGACGAATCCCAGTTTTCTCCGTGAACGTATTCTGACTGTAAGCCTGGTTTCTGAGCCTCAAATTCTGGATGGTTTTCCTTATTTTTCTTCATAGAAATCTTGGATTTTCCTCCTTGGAAAGGTTTTAGTATGCACAATGTGAAGCCATATTCTTTAAGTAGGACATGTTCCTAAAATAACATTCCTTTTACCCAAATCGCTGCCATCTGATTTCGCCAGTACATGCCTCTTCCCACCCCTGACGCACTGGTCAGGAAGCTTATGATTTTGCTCTGCATTTCAGTTCATAAAATCAGGCAAACGGTGTACACATTTTCTCAGTTTTTGTACCATTTAAACAAACTTTCTTGGAAGTTTGTGTCACAGGGTAATATTGGCATACTTCATTTTCTGAAATCAAGGTGCCAAACTGTACTTTTCCTTGTTGCTTCATCAAGAGTATATCATTTATACCTTTAGTATCCATCTTTTAGCTGGAAACATGACTATAATGTACCTGGAAAAATAAATAATTTAAGGTACATATTTGGACTTTAAAGGAGCCGTCTCACTCTTCCCAGAATCCGATGCGTTGTTTTTGTGTAGCATGTGACCACTACCTGCTATCTCTCTGTGCAGTAAAACCTCTGCAAATTCACTCTTAGCGATCCCTTTGAAACCCACCTCGAACTTATTCTTCCTTCATGTGTCAGACGTGGACACTTTGAACAAAAAATGTTTTATTTTTTTTTCTTTCCTTTTTAGCTTCCAGCAAGACGTCCGAGGCCAATCCGGCTCCATTACATACGGAATAACCAGATGAAATGGATTGGATCAGTCAAAAGAATTTAAAATATAGATTCCTTGATTTCAATTCCAGGTTACAATTTAAGATCTAAGGCCTAGGATGTCACCAGATGGTTGTGGGTTGTTTTGGAAATGGTGTCTCGCTTGGCGCAGAGGATTCTGGGAGGCGTGGCCCCTTTACGGACCGCTGACGTACATTTAAAGCTTTAATCTAAAAGATACTTCACTCACCTGCACATTTCCTGATCAACGACATACTAAAGCTACAAAAATATACTCTTGATGCCATCACCCCAGCAACAAGAAAAAAAGGAGTTTGCTACTTTTTTCTGAAATCGATCAATCAACTAGCTATAGTAGCAAGTTAGATGGCTATGAACTCGTACGGTGAATGATGCAACGCGTACAACTTCAATATCAAGGATCAGTGATTCTGAAATGAAAAGCTAGATAATGCTTTACCTGAATGGAAAAACTAACATGCTTAATTTTATGAAATGCAGGGCAATAATAGTCTTGCATTGTAGGAATGCAGTAGTTTTTACATCACGGAAGCTTTCTCTTGGGAAGTTTCATAAGTCGGAGGCACACACGGATGATATCGGGGGGGGGTGTTCTTTTGGTGTCAACAAATTCCACATACATAAGAACTGTCGAGCGTAGGCCTGAGCTGTAACTGAACAAAAGGCCAAAGGGTATATCCGAAATCTTAAACTTGGACAAAACAAGTACATTTCCAGCAGACTAAAGCTATTAAATTATGATGGGGATTTCCTTATGCCTTGAGAAATGCTTCTGTGGGTTAAATATGTGGGCATGTGGTTTGTGTGACACACTGTTTCCTCTGCGTGAGATCTTAGCGGAGTCTTTGTTTCATTAGAGGTCGAGAATTCGCCCCAGATACTCTTACAAGTTTGGAAAACGGTGATTCCTCTAAAACATCATGCCTAGATATGGTCCGTTTTAACAGTTTGGGAGTGTTTTATTTATCGCTGTATTTGAAAGAGGAGGATGACGGACCAAACACATCTGAAGTAAAGTGATAAACATTCAAGCAGCTGATGGTAGGCGCTGAGCTTTTAAAGAGTCCAGACTCCAGACCTGTCTCTGCAAACCTCATACTGTAGAGCTTCACCTGCTCGAACAGGTCGGTGTTGCTCAACTCTAATGTTGGAGTTAACACTAAACTGTGTTCTACATTTACAGCAATTAAATAAAACTACTTTATTCAGCTAAACATTTAGCACTGAAAGAAACCTTTAATTTATACCTGTAATTATTATCATTTTTTTTTTTTTTGCAATAGAGCTTTAAGCATACATGTCATATAAATTACAGATAAAAGCTTGGGTCACTTTGCAAAAATTGTGATTTTTTTTTACTTTTTTTAGGAAAGTTTAATGCTTCATGCTTTCACCATTTTCTGATATTTAGATCGATATTGGTATTTTTCCAGGATTTATGTAAAAAAAAAAAAAAAAAAAATACCATGTTCAACTCATCTTTACGCAGTAATCTATTCTTTTTTTTTTTATTTTTTTAATTATTATTATTTAAGCACTTAATACACATTACAGCTACATCATACAGTCTATCCGAAAGTTATACTATACACTCAACATAACCGGCAATAAATTTTTATTTATTTTTTTATTTTTTATCTCTAGCAATTGTATTGACAAACTGCTCTGTCCCAGTCTATATGATTTTTTTCTTCTTCTACCTGCTAGTGAATATTTACCTGTTTGCACCAGCCCTTTGCGAGGTATGTTATGGAAATCTAAGAAAGGCACTTTAACACTAAACAATTTTTTTCTTCTTTTTTAACCCACATCAGGACTGGAACTGGAAAACGCTGAGGCAAGCTAGAAACAGAGTGAGGATGAGGCAGAGACTACATGAACAAAACGATGTACACTTACAGTAAGTAGCGTGACCGGTATCATTACTCCTCCTAATAACGGATAGGGAATGGTGTCATCCTTTAGAGGGTACTTGATTGAATCATCGTTACAGAAAAATCCTCTTTTGAATGGTGTATTTTTCGGTGTGAGTATTGCGAATGGGAGTCCAACTACCAAAAAGAAACACAAACAAAGCAATGGGAGAGAAAAACAATGACAGCAGTGGGTTAAAAAGGGAAGTGTGCACATGACACCGGGCCAAGCCCAACACCAAACACACACATACATACATACATGCTGTGGATGGAGAGCAGACATGACAAAGTTGTTTTAAGTCCAAGTTTACCAGGATATGTGAGATTAGCCAGATGGGGTTTAGCATGAAGGGTGAGCAACATGACAGACATAGTCCCAGAGCGGTAATGTGATTACATCATTTATTACACATAGATGATGTATAGAATAATGTGATTTCATCTCAGCAGCAACACTGTATGTAATGTACAAATGTACATCATACAGTTAATCAGACAGAATACTAAAATTCTGTACAAATATGGATCATATAGTCAGTTAGTAAGAACAATCTACTGTACCAATACAGATTATCCAGTTAATGGGTAACTACAATAATCTACTGTACAAATACAGATTATAACGTTAACTACTAACTGCAATCTAGTGTACAAGCTTAGATTATACAGTTCATTGGTGTTAGGTAAAATTCTTAGGCTACATTTTTATATCAGTATTTTTCTAGCCACTAACTTTAATTTTGATTTATTGTGTCGTGTCTCCCAAGTTAGCATATCAATTGACCCAAACCCAGCACCCCACCAGCTTTCGGAGCCCATTCGTCTGTCCCATTGTCTTCTGTGTCTTTACTTTCACACCTTTACAGACATTAACATACACACACACACACACAAATCCTAACATACACACTCTAATATAACATGCACATATCCAGGCACACACACATTAACTTGACCCTATTATTAAAGTGTGTTATTAGTAATTGCACTATGCAGTGCGGCCCAGATGAGGATGTGTTCCCTTTTGAGTCTGATTCCTCTCAAGGTTTCTTCCTTTTGTTATCTCAGGAAGGTTTTCCTCGCCACCGCCGCCGCAGGCTTGCTCATTGGGGATATAGATTTATGTAGATAAGTTTATAGATTCATAAATTTGTTGTTATAGCGCTATACAAATAAAATTGAACTGAATTGATCATTCTAACATAGTACTCACACCCCCCCGAAAAGATATTCACACCTTTCACACCCAGCAGCCCATTTGTCTCCTGCCTTCCTACCCCACAGCTGTTTTAGGCCACTTTTCTTTGTTTCTTCTTTCCTGTATCCCACACCTAGAGACACACCTACACACACACGCCCACTCACACACACACCCAAGCTACTGTATATAAACTTGTTTGACACGATAAACTTTGGATGTCTGTGTCTGTGTCTGCTTGATCCCCGGATCCGAAGCGGGCGAGAAACTTTCACCCACGGAAGTCAGATCGAACCTGACAGAACGGAGTGGTCGCCGATACGATTTGTTCTAACAAGTACTAACCACAATAATCTACTGTACAAATGCAGAATATACTGTTAATTAGTAATTAGAATAAACTGCTTTACAAGTGTAGATTATCGAGTTGATTAAAAATTCCAAGCTACTGTGCAGGTGTAGATTATATACAGTTGATGCGTAAAACAATAATCTACTGTACAAGTATAGATTATACAGTTAATTAGTAACTACGGTGAAATTATAGATTATACAGTTAATTAGTAACTACAATCTACAATGCAAGTATAGATTATATGGTAAATTAGTAACTACAATCTACAAGTATAGATTATACAGTTAATTAGTAACTACGGTGAAAGTATAGATTATACAGTTAATTAGTAACTACAATCTACTGTACAAGTATAGATTATACAGTTAATTAGTAACTACAATCTACTGTACAAGTATAGATTATATGGTAAATTAGTAACTACAATAATCTACAAGTATAGATTATACAGTTGATTAACTCCAATAATCTACTGTACAAGTATAGATTACAGTTAATTTATAACTCTGATCTATTGTGCAAACAAAGATTATAGAGCTAAATTGTAACTATACTAATCTATGGTAAATGTATAGATTATACAGATAAGTAGTAACTACTATAGAAGTATAGATTATGCAGTTAATTAGTAAATACAAATATAATGTTATATTTTAGTACTAATACTGCTTGTACTGTGCAGATATATAGCATAAAGTTACTTAATAATAATAATACTGTATTTCCATGTGAAGTTAAATTTGTTTCAATTTCCATTCAGTCTTAACCACAGCTATGTTTCACCATTAAGGAACTAAAATTTGTGGCAGGCCTGTAATCGTTTCTATAATATATTAAGAAATCTATATTAAAGAACTAATATCTAGTATTAACGTAGTAGCCTTTTGTTTATACACCATTATGGCTCACTGTTGATTTTAACGTTTGACGATCTGGAAGACGATATCCTAAACTGAATCCTCACATGATTCCGATTTAAATTTCCTGCTAGTTTTAAGAATATTTCACTGGCACATCAATTAGCAATAATCACAGATCTCTTCTGATCCACATGTATAAAGGTCAAAACCCAAAACCTCAATATTCTAGCACTATATTATTTAAAACAGCGTTTTCCGTTATCAAATTAAGTATCATGGTCCATGCAATCTTTTCTCAGTTCTATTTTTTAAGGCTCGAGCCAGAAACTTGACCGTAGGTATGTATCAGTATTTAATTATCTTATCACTATAACTGCTGAAAAGCTTTACTGCCTAACAACTTTCAAACAGGACCCATGGGCAATGGGTTAAATCCTATCTCCCATCACATGGTGATACTCAGAGGGAACTATATTGAATACGTCAATAAACATGTGCAAAAGACCAGGATATGATTTTGTTTTGGTAATCTCATTCCAACCTAGCCGTAGCCTACACAACTTAACCAACTGGCATCTGAAGTCATTTGAATTTTTTTAACTTCTTGTTTACATAGTTTAATTCATTTGTTTTGACTCTCTAGTGGTTTTGAGGTTGGCATGAGAAACTGCCACAGTCAAATATAGCATCAGAACTGGAAGGACGTGATCACACATCAAATTTAAGCCCATTTTGAGGTCTGGGTTTTTTTTTTTGTTAGGTTACTTTTTTTTTTTTTAAATGGCTGAATGGTCAATCCTGGCCCATGGGTGTCGAATACACACCTGCAATTTACACGTATAAACGAACTGAATTTGGGTCAGACCTCCTATTGACCTTTTCTACTCCTATTTTCCATTTTATGCCCTATATAAATGCCAGAACCAAGAAAAGCATGTGAGGTTCTGGCACAAACAACAATTCCTCAGTGATTATGGGATTACAGCAAGCCAACACACATGTGGGTTATATGAGAATGACAAAGAGGTTAGCCTTCGGAAGACGTCATGCACCGAAACGTCACGTTCAACCAAACTGCAATGCAAAACTATAGCATATTTGCATGAAGAATGACAGCGAGTCTGCAGGAGTCCTGGTGAGGCGTCCATGTGTCTGAAAAAGGAAATCACTTTTCCAGATTTCCTGTGTCTGAAAAAGGAAATCACTCAACCGACAATTCTCAGAGTAAATGTAGAATTCTCCACCAAATGTCTTTGTGGTGATGTTCATGGTAACATGCATATTATTTAGGATCTTTAATTGGTGTTTATTGGATAAATGGAGTCATCCATGGGCTCCACTCTAATAACTATCCAACAAATGGGCAACTGGGGGGGGGGGGGTCACTGCACTGCTAATTTAACTCAGGGGGGGTATTTATGAAGGTCCAGCTACATAAAAATTCCTTATTTACAAGTTAAAATGCTTCTGTTTCTCAATGAGCTGCCTTTAGGATCTGCTACAGAAGCTGCAATAGATCATGTTCAAAAAGTTGGAGTCGTTAAATTATGGCCATTTTTCCCATATCCACATGTCCGCCAGTCGTCAACCCGTTTTAGTGTTTTCGGTACCAAACTAAATACTTCAACCAATTCTCCTAATGAAATCAGGTAGCTAATATTTTCCTTTCTCTCCATTGTGTTTTTTTCCTAGTGTAAATATCCAAATGAATTCATATCATTTTAATAATCACCTGCTCTTTCAAAAATCCATCCAACAAGTCAACCATTCCCATAAAAGGTGAGCAGAGTAAGTAGTTTGGTTCGGTTTTGCTGAACATTTATTCTTCACTGAATAAACCAGGTGTTTTATTAATTAACCAAGGTTCAACTTCCCCAGCTTGCATTTCTACATCAATGTCAATATAATTTTATATCGTTAATTGGTCCTTCATGATCTCTATCTATTCCTCCATCCATCCATCCATTTTTGTCCATACTGGACATCTGAAGTCCTAGTTTAGACTAGGAGGTCCATACCTCTATATCCTTCTGACTCAATAAATAAATTAAATTTAATTAAATAAATCAAAAAATAAATAAAACTAAATAGTCTCAACTATGAGTTTTCCTGTCTAAATATCCCAAGAATCATTAATCATTATAGATGCTAAAGAGATCTTATTTTTCATCTGTCTGATCACTATAACGTCTCTCTCTATATCCCTCTATATCTCCTATATCACTATGGAAGTTAATATGATTCATTTGTCTCTCCATGGTGTCTTCCATATGTGAAGATCTACCCATCCATCTGAACTCCACAATGTGCAACTCAAGTTCTTTTTTTAGGTTTCTGTTTAAAACCCATTGTGGATCCATTAATTCATGTAGACTTGTCAATTTGTACAGCAGTTGCGTCAGCACGTTTCTCGTACATGTGCCTCATAGAGCTTCGCATATGTTTTCACTGTTGTTACGGGTCCTGTATTTCCTGTTCTCCAAGTTTCTGGTGCTTGTGTGGGTTTCTTCTATTTATTCCACCTGCATATTTTATCTATGACTACGCATTTATTTTTGGGCCTCTGATGAAAACCTGCTTTTTGCTTAAGAAGCAGAAACTTTGGTCCAAACCTCTATATCTTCCTGACTCAAAATAATAAAAAATAAAAATAAATAGTCTCAACTATGAATTTGGACCATGATTCTCAGGTGTGCCTTAATTTCTACTCATTCTGCCACATATTTGCTTCACGAGTCAAATTGGCTGTTTCAGCAAATTGTTTTTAAATCACATGCTTATTTTATTGGGGACCATAAAATGCAATAAAGGGCTGTCAAGTTATATTTAGATTGCCTGTATTTTATACTGCTACAGAGAGTAGGTATAGTTTACTTTGGTAAATAAGTAACATTTACTTTTTATTTCAAAATCCCTTTTTAATGGATTCTGATTCATTATACAAGCCCACTACATAGTGTGTAATATAATATTATTTAATATAAACCCCCTACCTAGTGCACAACATGTCCAGTAGAACACAATTTGAAATTTAGCTACAGAAAGAATGACAATGGAAATGAAGTACTGACCAGTAATATCAATTTCAAAGAGCCCAGTGAAAGTTGCTTTGGCAACTCATTGTGGTTTTATATTTCAAGCAGTATTTCAAAACCATATGGTGAAGAAGAAAAAAAAACACCGCTCTCTCTCTCTCTCTCTCTCTGTCTCTCTCATATACATCTAGCTATATATGGAGATAACCTTGTTAGCGAGGTGCATTATGGGTAGAATGATGTCAAATGACATTTATCAAAGTGAGGTGCTTAAACAGATGCGCTGCAGTCACGCATACAAGCCTGACGGGCGTGAACACATTGTCCCTAAAACTCCTTCCTTGGAAAAACAGCTGCTGTAAATCAATAGTTAGTAACAGTGGCCAATCAGGACACCAAAGATGTTCCGGGAAACTATTTCAGCTATTTCTGGAGGAACGCTACAAAAACAGACCAAGTATTTCATCTGTGCTCCAGAAGTGCGATCTGATCCAAAACAATCTTCTCTTATCTGCCAGGGCCTTGATGCCCCAGATGTGAGGAACCAAAACTTCCGCCTTTTAATTGCATTGCCTATTTATAAAATATTTATAGCAACCCAAAATGATGGTTCGTCTTTCTTTGTGACAGTCTGTCCAGTTTAGAGAAGTTCACCCACGTTCCCTCTCAGAAAGTTATACAGTCACGGCTAACTTTTGATGAAAACCAGAAACTGACCAATTTGCAGGCTTGGCCTCTCTGCTTCATCTGCAGTGTCAGAAAACGCTAGAGAACACTACAGATGGAGCATTAACAAGCTGCAAGTACTCACCAATGGCTGTTCGTAATGTTGCAGTATATTACCGACTAACATTGAGTTGACATCCTCTGCCTTTGCATCCTCTTTTTCAAGTTGAAATTGCAAGTAATGTCAGGTGACATGCCCAGGGAATCCACACAGATAAAGAACGAAAGTGAGAAATTGTTCTTCCTCTCAGTGTTTTTCACTTTATGTTTGAGCCGAAGATTTTGGAGCTCAGCTGAGTTCGGATCAATGCAAGTGGCTTCCTTCAGAGTGGAGGTGAAGGAATCAATGAGCAAGAGTGTAAAAGAGTATGAAAACAGAGCAGGATCAGGCAGTAAACTGGTAAGTAACTGCTGCTACACTAATCCTTTACACCCATTCTATCTAGCAGCCATAAGGATTCATTGCTTTGTTCCTTTTGGGATTATTCCCTTTAGGAATATAAGAGCATTTATCTTTTGTCCATGCATTATTTTCTGTGATTTTCTCCCTAACTTAGTCATAGCCAATTCCCACCCACCAGACAGCTCTCCCCCATCACTCCAGACCCACCAACCAATGAAGGTGAAGGCCATCACATGCTTCCGCCGAGGCACATGACGCCAGCCGACTGCAACTTTTTGAACTGATTGCGCGTGCAGCATCAGAGCACACACTGAGGAAAGCGCTATCCCCCCACTTCCTGCACACATAAGCTCACAGATGCGCATGATTGTTTAGCTTTGCTGTAATTGATAAGGGAGAGAGTATGCCACAGGCCAATTTTGCTCTCTTGAGCTCCCAGCCACGGAAGGCTGTGGCATCATCGGGATTCAAGCTAGCGATATCCAGATGATGGGGTGCTACTCGGGAGAACTGTCCATCCATTTTTACCTGCTAGTTGAGTCACCCTTGGATTTCTGTCCTTGGATAAGTGTGGCATTGTTAGCATTTTTTGAACCAGTGGTCTCAGAAAACTTGGTGACTCAAAAACGCTGGGATTAATAAAAGGACTCAAAAAATTTGCCATTCAAAAAATTTGGGACTCAAAAACCTAAGACTCAAAAAACCCACCACTCAAAAGAATTGGGAATACCGTGACTGAAAAACATCACGAGATGAGTCAAAGATTCAGGGAATCAAAAAAATCCACAGACTCTTAATCCAGCAATATTCTAAGCTCTAGGTACCCTATACAAACTGCGGTTGGAATACTTACCACTTTATCTGCAAATTTTAACTGTTTTCTCCACTCAGTCGCTCTTTACTATAAGCTGGGCCCCTACAAACGATCACCTCCCCATAAATTTGGCCAGTCAAACTCACTGAGATGGAGGGAAACCCTGGGCATGTGAGTGGTGGTAGCTAGTGTTACTTACACTACAGATGGGCAGTGTGAAGCCCACCGTGTAGAGCACAGTGGAGGTGATGGTGCTGGAGTGAAACGGGTAACCGATGCTCTCGTCTTTACAGAAAAAGCCCCTCTGATAGGGCTTGACTTTACCCAGGTTAAAGGCCGCCAGAGGAAGGCCAGCTGTGGATGGAAGAAGGGTTAACAAAGGGTTAACATTTCAACACTCTCAGCCAATCAGAACTGAGAGACCAGCGTACGGAGCGTGGCAGCTGTTGGTAACTGATACAGTTACAGTGGCAATGTCGGCCATGCCCTCTTTTTTTTAAGTACCTAGAATTATACCTCTTCGGGAAGAAATGTTTTTGATTAGAGTGATATTAGGAATAGTGCCATTAAACTCTTATAACATTCTATTTTTTTTTTTTTTTTTTTTTATAATTATAAAAACTACATCTGGCACCATTTTAGGGTACTTTGGTTTATCCCTCTGGAAAATCCCTTAAAAAGACCCTACAACAGAGGGGTTGTTCCAAGGGGAATCCCTGTACCAAACTAAGAACCACTTAAGTATTTAAAGAACATTTGAAAGAGCCTCAGAACACTCGGGGACCCGACGCACTCGGGGACTCGACTTTTTCAACCCGGGAATTGTATAATATAGAAGTGTGTGTCTTTAAAAGGCAGAAAAAATAAATTAAAGCACATAAAAATAAACATCTAGATTTCCATAGACCTGTTCTTTATGCACATTTTGAAATTGTGGATATAAAAAACCTAAATGGAAATAAAGACTTTGTGGATGTGTGGATAAGACAGGATGAAGGCGGATTGTTTGGACGTGTGTGTGTGTGTGTGTGTGTGTGTGTGTGTGTGTGTGTGTGTGTGTGTGTGTGTGTGTGTGTGTGTGTGTG
>JAQQZX010000009.1:18136362-18152816 GCA_030068355.1 Notoglanidium maculatum
TATATATATATAAAAAAGTATTTTTATAGGAAGATTTATTCTATAAAAATAATCTGCTGAAGAAGAAGGGGGCGGAGTTAAGGATGACGGTCATTCAGTGCCACAGTTGGTAGCAGCTTCTGGCTTCTCTGTAATACACCAGAATAAGTATGGCCTGTAAGGACCGACAGGTCAACAGCAGACATTCGAAAAACAGCACCATTTCATCTAATGAAAATATACATTTTCTCCACTTGAAACAGGCCTAGAGCTATACTTCAACTGTACCATGCTCATTTCCTCACAAAATTTGGGTTATTAACCATTCCTCTGATCCCACATTAAAGTGACCGAAAAGGATCAGTGTAAAAAAAAAAAAAAACAAAAAAAAAAAAAAAAAACAAAAAAAAGTTGTGGGCATAAATGGTACTTGCAAAAAATAATAATTAAAAAGGTTTGATTGGTTTCAGTGCTTCCAATAGCAATGCATAGCAGTATGCATTCAACATCAGTCTGTGCCGACGAGGACAGGAGCGTGGGGGTAGGGGAAAAGAAAGGAGGAGTCTGGGAGGGCGGGGGTTTAAAAAAAAAAAAAAAAAAAAAAAAAAAAAAAAAAAAAAACCTAGCCAAGCAGTCACATGACCGCAAACCTGTCAATAAGGGTTGAGAGCGAGTGCAAGTGAAAGGAAGGATGGGTGTATTTATTTATTTTCGGAAATATTGATTAAGAGGTATGGGGTTTGTAGTCAAGTATGAAGGTGCAGCCTTCCCCTCAAGCCAGGAAGGTTTCCATGCAGTGTACACCTGCTGGCTGAAAGGAGAAGCTTTAGTATTGAAGCTTTTTAGGCACCTCCCATGAGAAACCGTCGCGGCCGAAGTGGCCGTACACGGCGGTGCTCTGGTAGATGGGCTTCTTCAAGTTCAGATCCCTGGAAGATGAAACATGACGACATGATGAAAACACTGCCATGAACCATCACAAACGTTTAAGAAAAATAAATACGATTAACAAGCGGCATGAATGCTGAAGATATTTGTTAACTTTTTAGTGAAACAAGTCCATTAGGCTACAGACTCATTAGCACTCCCCCCTCCAGGTCACCTGAATGATCATCAGTCTGATCAGAAACATGATGCAGCTGGCTGAACACGACACGCAGACAAAAATAAATTGCACTGCATCTTGAAATGTTTGTTTAACCTAATTTACAGTAGTATACAAGGCGAATAAGCCTGTGCTGTCTATCTATCAGAGAAGGGCAACACAAAACCTCAACAGGGGCTTGGATTAAGAAAATGAAACGTATTCATCAGATTCAAGAAAGCATCTCCGCTGCTATTCGGCACAGAGCACACAATTTACATTATTTACGAGGAGCTTAATTAGAGCTAATAACTCATTCGGTCATCACGTTCTGCAAGCATGCCAGCCTAACTGAAGTTAGCTTCTGCATAAACTAGAACACTGTCTTCTCATAACGATGCAACAGCTACATGTAACGCATTTCTGGCCACGCCCCTTCCTTCCTGCTGCGGTCAACACCCTTCGAAAGCTGCGAGTGATCTTATCGTCAATCGCCGACGGTCGGGTGGCACGATGGTACACTGCACATGCGGGCCTACTTTACCTGACGATGACACCAGGGCGGAGGTCAAAGTTCTTCTTCACGATGTCAAGCAGCTCCTTCTCGCTCTTCTCAGAGGTACCATAGTGGAAAATGGAAATGGAGAGAGGATGGGCCACGCCAATGGCATACGACACCTGCAAGTCATAACCAGTAATATTAACGGAAACCCATTTAAAAAGACAGCTGTAAAATGTTACTTCTGTAAAGGTCTACGTTACAAATCCTCACCTGGACAAGGACGCGTTTGCACAGCCCTGCCTTCACCAGAGACTTGGCGACCCAGCGAGCAGCGTAGCAAGCAGAGCGGTCCACTTTAGTGTAGTCTTTCCCAGAAAACGCACCTCCACCGTGAGCTCCCCAGCCTCCGTACGTGTCCACGATGATCTTGCGTCCAGTCAGACCAGCGTCACCCTGCACCACCATACAGAAACACAAAAAGCCTCAATTGTGAAATCCAGGTTAAGAAATAAAAACGGCATCCACACCCTCTCCTTTAACAGGTAAGACAAGCCTGCGTACACACTACTCACCTGTGGTCCCCCAATGACGAAGCGCCCGCTGGGCTGCAGGTGGTAGATGGTGTCTTCATCCAGGAACTGGCTGGGCACCACTGCCTTCACAACCTTCTCCTTCAGCACAGCGCGCATCTCGTCCAGGCCCACGTTCTCATCGTGCTGCACAGACACCACCACGGTGTGCACACGCAAGGGTTTCACGGTGCCACGGTCCTGTCGGTACTGCACGGTCACCTACACAAGAGAAAGCGTTCGAGTTCAACAACCATGAATGATGTAATGCATGCAAGCAGGTGGGGAGTTTCACTGCTTGGCTCAGAACTCAGTAAAGTCGGTTTTATATTGGACCATCGTTTCATATTTGCTCTTCTGTCTCAAGAAAAAAAAAACACATAAAAAGGACAAAATGTGTATTTGCCCCCCCCTCCCCCTCCTGCAGCAGTGTGATGACCTTTTACAACCAACTCCGACTGGTTAAATCAGGGCTGCCCAAGCTTATCTGCAATGGGACGTTCAGGGTGCAGGTTTTCAGTGCAATCACACAGGAGCCACATCTGGTTCCGCCTGTATAATCAGTTGAGCTTGGCCTTCAACAGACTCAGGTATGGCATCTGCTTGGATGGAAAGAAACCTGCACCAATGTGCAAGCGTCGGGGTACAGAAAGAGAAGACGAATTAAAGGATGATTTTTTAAAAATGCCCTTAATTTAAGATCGTAAGCAGGGAGAGCGTGTTCAACATGACGCTTGCTCTACCACTTAAATGACGATTTTTGTCCTGCAGCGATCCAAGAAGCCATCCTATGTTTAAAGCACGTCAACAGTCAATAATAAAAACTACATTTAAAAGAGCTGCACTCAAACACCTCACCTGAGTTTTGGAGTCGGGCCTCAGCCATGGCAGAATCCCGCTGCGACGCAGCTCAGCCAGTTTAGCGTTCAACTTGTGTGCCAGGATGATGGTGAGAGGCATACACTCCTCCGTCTCGTCAGTGGCATAGCCAAACATCAAACCCTGAGAACCACACAAAGCACATCTCAGACCAAAAACACTTGTTCTTCACGTGCTGTATTTGTCCCAATTCATGCTGATGCGCCATGTTCACGGCAGTCTGCTTGTCCTACACCACTGTACTATTGTGCCATGTTTAGATATTTTAAATACTATTTTTCCATCATTCTCACCTGGTCTCCAGCACCAACGTCCTCCTCGCTGCGGTGCAGGTGGACGCCCTGTGCAATGTCCGGGGACTGCTGCTCAAGAGCCACAAGGACGTTGCAGGTCTTGTAGTCGAACCCTGAGCAACGAAAAAGCACATTAGAGCCACAAAACCAAAACAGGAGGCGTCCCATCACAGCAACTCACAACTATTACACCTGGGCATAAAATAAACAGTAAACATGCTATTCAACAAGCAAAAGGTCGCATTAAGTCATTTAAACACAGCTACCACAAAACATTACGGTTTAGCATCATCTTCGGTAATTAATCTAAATCAAATAGGACTCGTTTCTGGGTTGTTTATATACGAGACCAGATTAAAATGAGCCACAAACCTATAATGACAGGATATTACAAAGGCAAAAGGCTCATTTGAATCAATGTAAAGCAATTGAAAAATATAGGCACGTTATAAGCAAAACGACATGTTTGACTGCACGGCTGGCGTCATGCTACTGTCGCACCTTTGCTGGAGTCGTCATAGCCAATCTGCTTGAGGGCACTTCGAACAACCTTCTGGTAGTCGACATTGGCGCGAGAGGTTATCTCACCGGCAAGCAAGATCATTCCAGTCTTAGCCACGGTTTCTGCGAAGAGAGAAATAATTGCAGCGAGATGGTAAAGTAATGATCATGTCAAAGGCAGCAAGTCTTTTATAAAGTTTTAAATACTGAATCACATGTATGGAAAGTTTAGCTGATTATCACACACACTCGCACCTTGATCAGTTAACATCCGTGACATCATTCCCAGAGCCTCCATTTCAGTAAGAATAGTAGCGTGGCTGTAACACTTACCGCATGCAACCTTAGCATTGGGATCCTGCTTTAGATGGGCGTCCAACACCGCGTCGCTGATCTGGTCGCAAATCTTATCTGGGGAAACGGCGCACGCAGGGTTAACGTTAGAGGGCCATAAACAAATGGTCACTAATAAATAAATCCAAAAGTATTTACACCAAAGGAGCAGAACAGTCACGCTACTGCAACATGATTAATGAAGATTAATCATTTCTGGTTCACACTGTAAAAGTTCACCACGCTGCAATCACTGGTCTCAATACGTGAAGAAAAACACACGACAGAGTCTTGCTCATCAGGTCTTCCTCCAACGTAATCAACTTGGCTGACAACGCGAACTAAACCGTGCCAAGACTCCTGACTAAACACATTCCTCCCGGAGCACAAAAGCAGCACACTGCAGCCAAATAAGCTTCGAGTACAACGAGGCCACTGCGTCATAACGGCAATACCAAAAGGGAAACAGACATCCTATCATAACGGATACAAACAGTATGTTTTCTTCTCTGACTTATGTGGACATCAGTAGATATTACATCATGAAACATGAATGATGCAGGATATGAATCAGAATATAGGCAACCATTAACGGTGCTGTCTTCTTGTGCAAGATGTATTTAAGATCCTAAAAAAATTATATATATATATATATATATATATAAAATCTTAATATTTTAAAATGACAAATTTATCATCGCATCAGCTGTATCTAATCAGAGTTGGTAATTGTTAAAAATATAGCCGATATGCACAATATCTCAGAAAAGTGTATTATACCATAACTTATCATTATATCCGATACGATATCAGCATATTGCCCAGCTCTACTTAAAAAAACAAATCGCTGGTTATTCAGCAACATTTCCATAACCTTAAATGTAGATGTTTTTGTCAAGATGAAACAATTGCAACTCATTTAATTACAAACGGCTTTTTCCATTTAGCACCAAGACATGGGGATAAATCTGCATCATGAAGACGCCTTCTAGAATTTTATTTCCGCTGCATCTTTTGCCACTTTCTACTGAACCGGAGCATGAATAAGAGCATGCTCGTCTCCAGCTTGGATGCGTTTGAGCCGAGTCACCATCCTGCAGTCTTTAGAGGGAATCTATATTTAGAGCAGGTATAAGCAGTCTTAATCAGCTGTTCCATAGCCCCTGCATCATGCAGCAGTGCAGTACAGAGGGAATAAAATAACAGGATGTCCCCAACATAGTGCACATGCACAGTGAGCAGGAGTACATTCTTCTAGTGGCACAAAATAATAGAATATGATGCAATATTCAATCCCATTCACTGTAAAACCCATTCAACAGGGGGGAGAGAAAAAAAAAAAAAAAAAAGGAACAGTCATGATTATACTGCCCAATATTGAGATCATGATTATTTATTGTAATTACTCTAGACTGTGAAAACGGTGCACAGGCCATTTCTATCGTGAACGCGTTTGGACTGCTGCGCTGTAGGGAACTTGTTAAAGGCATTGTTTGAGGCAATTATACTTTGTTAGAGGCAAAGCACTGTGCTGGGGGGAAAAAACAAAACCACCTCCAAACACGGTGCGCCAATCTGGATTTATTGTGCAAGATAAAAGTAGGGTGTTACCACTATATGATGCAAAGAAAATTTTTTCTTGAATTTGTTCTTTACCAATAAATTGCACAGCTCTACCCTGCATAAGTGCAATTTCACTGCATCTTCCCCACATATGGCTGCTTTGACCAAAATGTGGCACTGAGCCCATGACTGTAACCTTGGGAGTAAACTGATAAGCACACTCATTCAGAGAGTGAAAAAATACTCCATCACAGTGAAAACATCATACTCTCTCTCACACACACTGCCTTATATGAACATGTCTGGGACTCAGATTATAATCATGATTTTTTTTTGATAACAGATCGATGAGAAGCGGGAAAAGATTGAAGGTTGATAATCTGGCAACCCGGATGGAGGATGACGCAAGACAGCAAACACGTGGAGCTACAAATGTATGCAATCAGAACGCGGATTAACTCATACGAGTTGATACACTACTATTAAATATACTTTTATTCATTTTGGTATGTTGGTGGATGCATGAAGAATATAAGAATGTATAGTGTCAAACTATTTTAGTAATTATTATAACACTGTTTAAATAATATAAAGAAATGGTCTTCCCTTAAGCATTGCCTGGCCACGTGCTGTCCGCCTTCCACCAGACTGCGCATGCGCACAATTCCTCAATCTTTACAGTAATTTAGCTTCTCAGATACACCTAATGAAGCACATTTGAAAAAAATAAGCTGTATATTTACGTTTCCATACATACATCCAACATAATCTATATTCTCATAATTTTTTTGGTCTGTAGCGCGCGCTCGCCGTGATTCGGCCTGCCTAACGCCTGGCATGGTCAATTAACGGTTACCGAACAAACCTTCACCCCAAATTAACCTTAACCAAAGATTTACGTAGGCTATATATACACACATATATGGAAGGTCTCTAACGCTGAAATACTGTGCGTGGTTAATTATGTTTTTTTTTAATTAAGCACGCGCTAAAACTCAAACAGAAAATTAACCGACTAACGTGGCTATTGTTTGCCAACACGCTAACCGTGCTTGGGATTGGGTCAGTTTCGGTTTGTCACCTGCTCGTCCCCATGGCCTAAAACTGCATTTAAATGCGTATATGTTAACCTTAATTAAAATAAAACACCATATTATTTAGATATATACATACCAGGATGTCCTTCACCGACTGACTCGGAAGTGAAAAGGAAGCAATCTTCATCACTGATTGAGTTTCCGTGGATGTTCATGTTTCTAGTGAATGAACTTGTAAATTGAATTTATGTGTGTGTGTGAGCTAGCTGGCTGTTGGTTTGTCGATAAATTAAAGCACGTCTCCTGTATAAATGAATGGAGGCTGAAGTGTGGGTCGAGTTTATATAGAAGACGTACCTAGCCACATACCCAAAATCTGATTGGTTTAAAGAGACGTCCGTCATTTTCACCAGCCAATCACGTTTAAGCTCAGTTTACGCCCAGCCAAATAGTTTATAACGAAACAGAAACTTGCTTGATATGACACGGCATTTTCAAGTCAAATGAATAAACTGTTTACTTATAACGGTTTGTCCTTTTTTGTTAGACTAAATAAAGACATAAATAAAGACATCATGTTATTCAAATGAATTGTTTCGGTCTGGTTTATTTACTGCCAAAATGTCTGACAGGAGATGAAAATATCCCTTGTTTGTACCACACCTATGTTATGGCTGTTATCTTTTATGTTAAGAGTTCATCAGAAATTGTAGCTTACGCTCACCTGAACTCAAGTTCACCAGCTGTTATTGCAAGAAATATCCAGTCTGAGGTGGACTCTGGACCTCCAGCATTGCTCATATGTCCAGGAGTGGGACAAAGTACAGAGGAATTAAGGGAAAATATAGATGATGTATTAAAATCTTACTCAGTTGGAAAGTGGCAGTATGGACCAAAAAATGTGCCCAAATGAAATAAAAAAATATGTGGCTACTATTAACAAGATTTAAAATGCAAAGTAAAAGTAAAATGTTTTAATTGGTGAGATTAACTTTGCCATGTTTTCATGTGTAAAGTGACTTTTAGTGCAAAATTTGCAATATTTACAATTAGCACGAATTGGACTTACTGTCTTTGTTTGCTAGTCCAACCTGGCATTAGACTAATAGGCCAACTTAAATATATACAAGTGAATCACACACACACACACCACACACACACAGCCTGGGACAGCCTTTTACACTGTATCATTTGTATGAATTATTATCACAATATAATTTTTTATAAGACATTATTCCTATATTATTAAAACAATATTGCTCAACTTGAATGACAGCTCTGATAGTTATTTTAAACTTTCATATTCATGCGGATGTGGTTTATCATGGGTGTGTTTCTTCCATTTGAAAATCATATTTCTCCAAGAAGACAGCTCTAGACTGGCTGCTTCGACAGCATGTTTGTAGCTGCTGTGATGTAATGGCCCTTTTCCACTTCATGGTACTGGCTCGACTCAAATCGACTCTACTCGCCTTTTTTGGCCTGGAACTGGTACCAGGTATGCTTTTTGGTATAACCTTCGTCTTAGTTTCAAGTGAGCTGAGGCAATACCAAAAGGTGACATGTAAACATGCAGACTACTGATTAGTCATTGCGAGAGACTGGACGTCCTGAAAAAACCTCTTATTTTTAGTGTTATATGTGTTATACTTACAGTTATACGAAAATTATACGTAAATACATAACATAAACACATAAACCTGTAAATTCAATCACTTTTTGAATTATCAAACATAATTCTTTATTAAAGCCCATATTATTTGGCCAAAGTGCATAAATGCATAAAAAATGCTACCCTTACCCTATGTTTACCATCTGATAAAACATGTTTACTGTCTGATGTTTCACCTTCTGTTTTACAATGTGGCTTTGTGGCTTGCTCATGTATCTAACCGAACAGATAACAGGTCATTACGTTCTTATATGAATTTTATGAATTTTTGACTTGAAAGCAAAGCCAAAAAAAAAGTAAGAAAGAAAAAGAGATTTTGGATAAGCAACTGGTTTGAAATATCCTCTAAGTGAATTTGAACATAAGAGAAAGTGTTTCTCCATTGGTCTGATAGGAATTTTCGCTTCCTAGAGCAGGCACAGTTGAGGACGGGCATTAATATAAATGCCCAGTTTCTCAAAAACACTGTTTAATTAACCATGCTGCTGACCTTGGTATTCTGAGACTGTCTATTTTGTCTTTCCTTTTTGCAGAAGTATCACTTTAATCTGACCACAACCACCTTAACAATTCAATTAGTTTGAGCAACGAAGTTCGTACAGCTGTCATCTGAAATTGCATTCTCATTTAGCAGTCACTTTTATCCAAATCAGCTTAAAAAAGTGGAACCTATTTTAAAAATACAGCCATCAATGTGAAGGGTTAACGTACCCAGTATGTGTACATGTATCCATTAATAAATTTTTAATAATACAATTTTAAATATATTAATATTTAATTAATAAATAATTTGACATAATATTCAAAGTGCAAATAACTATTAAACCAACATAGGAACATCTCTACACTCTTGTATTTGTTAATAATGAACGAATATGGATATTGGCTACATTGTCCCCTACTTTTTTAGTGAAATATCACTCACATTAGCTAACTTTGAAACATTTGTGCTAGTAAGTAAGCTCAGATTAGTCACCCATGCAGGATTTCAGACAGCTAAGCAGTAGGATTTAACAGTAGCCAAACCTGTGAGAACAGACTGCACCAACTGCAATTAGTTTCATAATTAAATTAGCTAGTGAGATTAGCATATTGCTTTCGTGGCTAGTTTCCAGGTAATATGAGGCCCAATTCATCCCTGCAATGAAAACTGCTCGTGTCATGAAGTCACATGATTTTTTTACATCATTCTTATAATCAGTTTTATACACAAGTACTGAGAAAGGCTTTAAATTTGAAAAATATGGACAGTGTTAGCAAAGGTTGATTTTTTTGTTAATTTAGCTATCCATACAAGAGGAATTAATTTAAATGAATTTAAGTCACAACATTGTGGTGGGCAGCAGTACTGAACATTATCAGCTAAGCTACCACAGACCTTTTATTTTGGGATAAAAGGATTTTGAAAGGTCACTGAAAAGGTGCATTCATGCGGTCATGAATGAGTCTCTCAGTGCAGTTCAGAGCTGTCTGTGTCCTTAAGCAGCTTTCCCAGCAGCCTCACTTCTCACATGGTCATAAACACTGAGGACATGCCTCTTTTTCATGTATATGGAAGAGAATGGGAGTGTTTCAACTCCACAAGTCCAAACCTAGTAACAGTGACTCAGAGCAATGGAGCAACTGGAACACACACACACACACACACACACACACACGCACGCATGCACACTCTCTATTGTAAACACAAGGAACGAGGTTAGATAGTGATGATATAAGGAGTTAGAATTGTAACACACTATTCAGTGAAAACACTGTTCAAAACATTATGGCTCCCAAAGCTTGCATCAAAAGGTATAAAAATTAAAAAAAAAAATCTAATTCACACAATGTTCCTCTTCACCTTAATGTAATCAATCATGCAAACAATTTTTGTCCTTTTTTTGGGTTCATTATTTTCCCAGCTTCATTACTGCTTTATTAGAGTGGTGTATAAATGTTTGCGATTTTAAAACTGCATTGCTATTGTGTTCTTTAAAATTAGGGTGAATTCAGATATCTTGGGTATCTTTTTTTTTTTAAATTTCCACAATTAATAAAAGTACCTATTAAAAAGAAATACCACAAGATATGAAACATTTCTGAAATCCCCACGGTACTGACTATCTAAATAAAAAGGAAACATTATGTCAAGACTGACTGTAAGCCATTTTTAATAAAATGTCTACTAATTTGGGATGTTTTCATTGGTTTAGGGTTTTAGTTTCATATATTTATATACAACTGAGCCAAAAGTTTGTGTACACCTGACTATCACACACTGTGCATGTTCCCCAAATTGGCATCAAGTTACAAGCACACACTTGTACCATGTCTTTGTGGCTGTAGTATTACAATTTCCCTTCACTGGAACTAAGAGGCCCAAACCTGTTCCAGCATGACAATGCTCCTGTGCACAAAGCAGCTCCATGATTTGCCAAGGTTGGGGCGGAAGAACTCGAGTGTCCTGCACAGAGCCCTGACCTCAACCCCACTGAACACCTTTGAGATGAACTGGAACACTGACTGCACCCCAGACCTCCTCACCCAACATCAGTGTCTGATCTCACTAATGCGCTTGTAGCTGAATGAACTTAAATCCCTACAGCTATGCTCCAAAATCTTGTAAGCCTTGAAATACTTCCCAAAAGAGTGGAGCTTATTATAACAGCAAAGGGGAAAATAAATCTGGAATGGGATGTTCACAACAAGCAAATGAGTGCAAGGGTCAGTATATTGGATGGATGGATGGATGGAATTTTTTTTATCTTTTCCAAATTCATCATCAACATATTCTAATTTTCCATGAACAGAGCTCACTCAATAAAATTGACTACTTACATGGCATCACCACAAGATGAGTCCAGTGTAGCAACGGTTCCCGAGAAACTTTTCCAAGATATAGTGATTTGAATTTGATTGAGTGTGTCAAAAAATGCATTTTGTTTTTCTAGTTTTGCCATGAAATCAGTCACTAAAATATTATACTGTATAACAACCAATAAATATGACTTTGTAATGTGTGCTGTGCATTAATTTCAATTTACAAATCAAAGTTTACAGCTGATTTTCTCCATTTGATTTTATTCTTGTTAAGATGATGACACATCACACTCTGTTGGTATGCTCTTGCCTTTTCTTCTGATTTTCTTCTGAAGTTTTAAAGTTTTATAATTAATTTTCACATTAACCAATTTACCCCAGACCTTTTATTTTAAGGTAAAAGAACAGAAAAGAAAAGAATATTTTTATAAATGAACAGACTTCCATAAATCCAGCAAAAACCCATTGAAGTGAATGTGGGGTCAATTTGACCACAAACACAGGGAAAGGTACAAAATGTGTTACAGCTTTACAAAAACATGTCATTCCAAAAAAATTCATGCTTTTTATAATCTTGGCTCACTTTAAGTCCTCAGATTTTCACATGATAAAATTAATTTCAGGATCTTTTTATGGATTTTGAATAATCAAACTTCTATAAATTTATTTAAAAATCAACTTTAGAGCGGGAATGCTTTTTTTTTATTTGCCGAATTAGAGCTTTATAAAAATGTCTCTTGAAGTTTTATTTTGAATTTTTATAAACATTGCTCTCTTCAGTACACATCATCACATTTTACGTATGAAACATTTATTTTAAGGTAAAAGAAAATTTTCATCTTTTCTGAGAGTCTCTATTGAGATTTGCAGCCCAACAACTGGACCTTTGGATCAGTCACATGATCAGAAGAAGTCATGCAGGGTTGAGGAAGGGATGGCCCTTGGTGGTGAAGAAGGTCTGGGGTAATGTGAAAATGAATAATAAAATTGTAAAACTTGACGTCATTTGGAACCCAAACTGGGGGAAACTTCATAATATATAGCAGCAGTAGAAAAAAATGATATAAATTTTTTTTTTTAGGATAATTAAATCTTCACCTAGTCTACAAAGTCACCAAATTTCAACTGAATCAGACCGTGTTTCAATATTTTTCCCAGTTCAGAAAAGGCTCTGGGGTATAACAGAGTGCAAGGGTTAAACATTTTTGCTAATTTCTCTGGATTGGCTGCACCAAATTTAACAAACCACTCCTTACTTTAAAGATAACTGTATATTTAGAATATCCAAAAAAAAACACTTTTCATTTTCTCACCAACTGGACTCATTTTATTGGCTCCAGCTTGCACTGAGTCCATGACAGATAAGCGGCTTATGGATGGATGGATGGATTGATGGACTAATTTTGTGGTGACACACTCCATACGAAGATGTTGGCCTGAGTAAAATTCTTTAACGTATTTCTTACATAAATGACAATAACAGGATTTAATAAATGTTATGCATTTTTTTTTACATTTTACAACAGTATTTAAAATGAACTGAACACAGTACACAAAGTACAAATTTGTGAATGCTCATTAGTAGGCCTATTTCCCAGTCTGCCATATTTCCTTGCTTATCAAGCTGTTTCATATGAACACCATTTAATGGGCATAAAATTTATCAGTGCATAATTTAACCATATTAGTGGTGTCTTCCATGCCTCCATTACAACCCTTCATGCATCCATTCATGTATCCATTCCAACCACTATATCACTTTTCCTCTCTGCACTTATGGTGGTTTAAGACTGTCCCATTTAACTTGAACCATGCTGTCCCAAATGATGCAAATGGTGCATAAACCTTTGTACTTGATTTGAACTGAATTTATGCTTTAGTGATAGCAGTACATCTTATCCATCCTACTGTATCCATCATAATCTGTGGAATAAATTATTCATGACAATTGTATAACTTTATGAATGAAAAACTAGTCAATGCAGACATTATTTCTGAGATTTCTGATAGTTTCCTATTTTATGCTGACCACATCCCCTTATATGATCTCACATGAATAAGGTCAGGCTATTTCTATCAGGCACTTCCACTGTCTATTAGAAAGAAATAACTTAGTGCTTAGTAAGAAAAAAAGGGACTTTCATTTTAAGTAAATACTGCTAAGTTGAACTGCCCCACTTTGCCTAAATGCACCCTAACTTGCATTAGTAGGACATACCAGTCGGTAAAGATGGTCTACCAGTTTGACCAGCTCAGGCCATGTTTTGGTTGCTGGTCAGACCAAGCTGGATGTTTCACTAGAGTAGTTTTGCACTGATATTAGTGTAACATACTAGTAATGGATGTCTTTCTCATCCAAAATGATTACTGTAGATACACACTCTGATATGCTCTACATAACATGTAAATAGAGGTGAAATATGGCTAAATTACTCATCTTACTTGTCAAAGGTACATTGACAAAGATGATAAAATGGACTGCGATACAGGGTGAACCTCCCAGGCTGTTTCATGGGGAGTGTCAGGTGGTGGCTGCTGGTGGTGCTGGCGCCGTCGCGACATAGTTAAACACAGGTGCAGGATCGGGACATGGAGGTAGAGTGTGTGTTTATTATATACAATGGCAAAGGTACATAAACGGTAGGCAGTAGAGTAATCCAATTCAGAAAAGGGTCGAGCGTATTACACGTGGTTTGATTCTCTGTGTCTGACTTAGTTTTGTGTATTTTGACTACTCTTTGCATTATCCCTGTTAACTCTGTTTGCTGATCGCTCGACCCTTTTCTGAATTGGATTACTCTACTGCCTACCGTTTATGTACCTTTGCCATTGTGTTTAATAAACACATTATTGCTCTACCTCCGTGTCCCGATCCTGCACCTGTGTTTAACTATGCCCCGATGGCGCCAGCACCGCCAGCAGCCACCACCTGACAGGGAGGAGAAAAACTCTTGTATAGATAGAGATAGAAAGCGTGAGATATAAGCTAACTAGCCAATTTTGCTAATGTTAGCAATATTTGCTGCTGGGATAAACTTCCCAGTTGCCCCATAGCTAATACAGGTATGAGGATGAGCATGACAAGGAGAATCTGTTGCGCTGCTGCTTGGTAAGGATACATGTAGTGCAGTCTATTAGAGGAATCAATTATCAGTTTAAAAGAAAATCTTGAAGAAGATGAAAATGAAGAATTTATACATTTATACAAACATCATGTGAAATACAACGATAATCAGTGAAACACCATCAGAAAACTGCATAATTTAAATAACAATTTAGTGAAACAGCAGATAGAGACCGTATGTATAGATTTAGCTTGAAATGAAACTATTATTTCATTTGCATCACTTCCAATGATGATTCCAATGGAATTTCCAGCCTCTGTCTAGGAAGAACGAGAGTCAAGTCAAATGCAGGATAAAATCTACTACAAACACCGAGAGGTGGATTCTAAGGTGTGGAATAACAAAATGCACAAAACAGAAGTGATCCCAGTTATCTGTCTCATAATAATACAGTGTTCATATAAACCACAAAAAATTCCACTGTGTCCTAAACCACATCAGCACATTCGAGTGACATCATTGAAGAACAGGATGTGGTTTGAGGATGAAATTTACAGAAAACTTTTAAGCTGATATAGACCTCTATTAAATGTTAGCTACATTATCCTTGTTGCCCAGCTTAACACTAAAAAAGCAAATACTTGACACCAGGCATGTCTCCATTGATTGAGTACATTTGAAGAGAGGAAATGGGTAAACCTGACCTGTGGGTAAAAGGGTAAATCTGTGTCTCCGAACTTCTCAATACATCACATGCTAATAGTCATGTCAGCAGCAGATCTGAGTTAACAGAAGGACATTTTGTACTTTGTATATTTGTATAAGAAACATTATTCATAATTGGGTGAAATGGCACAGCCTCTTTAGAAATATAGACCTTAATGCTCAGTTCGTGTATCACAGCATTATGTATTAGCCTGTGGATTTACAGAAAAGAAGCATGATGTGGAAGAAATTCTATGCCAAGATTAAACACTGCCTTTATTGTTAGAGCTGGCTGCTTTTCAAATGGCAAACGGTCTTTGAGGATTAGCATTACTCACAACATGTAAGGCCTGCCACATACCTTCCTTTAATATTAGCAGCTTTCATTTTCACAAATTACAAAACACATGACTAATAATGATGCTAATTTAACTAGCCTGCTAAACTTACCTACTGTACTTGCTAGCTAGATAATTAATGTAATGTTGAATAAACATCAAACTGGTGTTATAACTTTAAACATTCTTGATAATTGTATTCTTTGGTATTGGAATTGAACTTGATATCAAAGTAGTACCGTTTTTGCCTAGCAACAATATTAACATTTTGTTTGTTTTGTTCGCTTCTTAATTTAAAGTTTTAAGATGAATTCAATTTAACTGAATATCAATTTTATGAAAACTAATCAGGACTGGGTTTCCCAAAATATCTGTAATGCTAAAGAGACCTTTCGTAAGGCATTTCTCACCAGGAGTGTGTACTGCTTAGCGCCACACTGTCTTTATGTCGTACCTTCTTTGTTCTTTATTGCACTGTAATGTCATGTAACGTTTGTATGTTTGCACACGTGCACTGTATGGAGTCCTGTGTTGTTTATGTCACACACATGCACTTTCTGTAATTCTGTGTTGTCTTATATGTAGCACCATGGTCTTGGAGGAACGTGGTCTCCTTTCACTATGTACTGCATCACCTGTATGTAGTTGAAATGACCATGATTGGCAGTTAATTGACTTGACTTGAACATCCTTTTTAAGCTTGGCCTTCATTAGCTGAACAAGTTCCTCTTGGTGCCTCTCCTGCTATTGATGCTCTTCATGTTTCTTTCTCTACATGAAGCTTTTACTTCTTGAACAGTTCTCGACTACACCCACAGCTGTTTCTTGTTGCTGCTCATGTGGAGCTCTCTGACTGAACATGAAGCCCAGGAGTTGATGTACAGGTAATCCAGGTTGTCATGAGGTTCACTATATTGCCAAAAGTATTCCCTCACCTGCCTTTACACACATATGAACTTAAATGACATCCCATTCTTAATCCATTGGGTTTAATATGACGTCGGCCAACCCTTTGCAGCTATAACAGCTTCAACTTTTCTGAGCAAGCTCTCCAAAAGGTTTAGGAGTGTGTTTATGGGAATTTTTGACCATTCTTCCAGAAGCACATTTGTGAGGTCAGACACTGATGTTG
>JAQQZX010000009.1:18174061-18190960 GCA_030068355.1 Notoglanidium maculatum
AGAAACAACAGTCCATCATTACTTTAAGACATGAAGTGTCTTTTAAGTAATAAAAATAAAGAAAAAAACATTGAATTTGAAGGGGTTGTCCAAACTTTTGACTGGCAGTGTATGTGTTCCTGTAACATTTGGTTAATTTGTGCAACACTTTATTTTCACAAACATTGAATCACATCATGACCTGATACTGAAAAGTGTTTACCAGCCTATGCAGTAGTGAAGTGAAGTGGTTTCAATATGCTTCCAAGTGAAATGTAGTGCAGTTCAACTGCAGTGTGAAAGCGGTTTGACCCTGAATTGACCCGACTGCAGGATATCAACCAAACATGCCGTGTGTTTTGGGCTGCAGCATTTTTGTGTAAATGCGAGCTGAGAAACTGAGCCACGAGGCCAACCCGAGCCAAAGCACAGAGCTCTCTGTAGTGTTACAGAAATGCCATGGGTTCTGGAGAGTTATGCTGATGGAAAAAAGGCTGGATTCTAAACACAAAATGTTTTAAAGTAGTTATTTATATAATTATATAATGATTTATTCTGTGCTGGTGATTTTTTTTTTTATTTCTAGGCACACATTTCTGACCGATTCATTTTTATGAATGTGTTTTTAGCCTTACTCAACAATCAGTTGAGTTTTTTTGCTTTTTGTCATGTTCAGTTATGTGCAGGTATTACACATGAGTCATAGTTAGCTAGCTGCTTACTACTAGAAATGTTTTGTCATGTTTTGTCATCATGTGCCTGGCAGAGCAGCTCAAGATTACGTGGCACAAGCTGCAGTGTGATATCTGTGAGCGGGCACGTGGCCAGTGCAGCTCGCTGAGCTCATTCTGTCACTCATAGCCTAGAGACCATGACGAAGACACAGATCAGGGACATCAGACAGTCTCCGCTCTAATTGTTTTACCCTCTGTGGACTCAAGGGAGACGGTGTCCCAAAACAGCCATGTCCCAATCCTCAGAGGCTCCAATTAGGCTTAAAATTTTCAAGTTAAAGCTTGTGGCTTTAGTAGAACATCTTCTCTCTCAACATTTAGGCTGACATTGAAGGAGGTGTGGCTTGTGTACCTGGCAGACATGGTCAAGGGGGTGTGGCCTGTGTATCTGTCAGTCACAGTCAAGGAGGTGTGACATATGTACCTGTAAATCACAGTAAAGAAGTGTATCTAGCCCCTGTACCTGTCATACCTAGTAAAGGAGGCATGGCATGTGCCTGGCATCCAGTGACAGTGTTGTGGTCTCTGTACAGGTCAGATCAGTCCTCATACAGGGGTGTAACCTCTGTATCTGTCAGTCCAAATGGAGAAGAAATGGCCTCTCTACCTGCCAGTTCCAGTGAAGGAAGTGTACCTGTCTTCTGTACTTTGTCAGTCCCAATGAAGTGGGCATGACCTATATACCAGTGATATATCAGTATATACTGTATATATATATATATATCAGTTCCAGTGAACGCGTCATGGCCTCTGTATGTGTCACTCCCAGTAAAGGGGCTATGGCCTCTCTGCCTGTCAGTTCCAGTAAAGGAGGCGTGACCTCCCGTTTCTTTAGTCTCATATACGAACTAGGTTCTAGTTCTGGGCTGGTGCTAGTGCCGGTTCAGAGTTGGTTCAACATGCAAACCTTATAATAACCAGTTTGCTTTTCCATGGACTAAACAGACACCACAGAGCCACGTTATTATTTCACTGTATATGTCTGTATACGTCTCCACTTTTCCAGCCACACTAGCGCTGCTAGCAAAACTAGTGCCACTAGCACCAAGCCCAAGAACAACAATAGCGGACTACATCTACTCTTTTCTTCTTCTTCTTTGGATTAGACTAGACGCTACAATAGCTCTGTTTTTTTTTAAGTGGTGGTCACAAAGTTTTGATGGTCTTGTTGGTCACGATAAACCAGCTCCCAGCCGCTGACGTAAGCAGTTCTTGGTTCTAGACCAGCAAAGTGTTGGTGTCGTTCTCGGACCAGTTTTCCTGGCCAAGAGCCGTTTTTTGGCTATCAAAACTCAAAGAACTAGTTCAAGTAGATTACCAGCCCTCAAACTGCCTTGGGTAAGAATTAAGTATACTGAATCACTTTATATAGTAATATGTTTAGATTATATTGGATTGCTGGGAGCTTTAAATATTTCTTTCATGCACTGGATGGTTGATTATGTGCTGTGATGCACACTGCATCATCTCAGAAGAAGAGACAAATGATGCACACCATTAATCTTTAGCAGGCCTAATGCTTCACCTTCAAGGAAAAAAATCTGCTGTATAATTGCTATGGCAACACATTCACAAGCGCCACAGAAGAGCTGAGCCAAAGCTGTTCAAATATTTTTAGGAGATGTGAAGCGAGGCATTCTTACCTAAAATCTCCATCATCACTGGAGGGCTTCTTGTGTGGAGCTTTTTCTGCAGTGCCAGGACTAATGATGATCGGCTCTGGAGCTTGGGTCTGGAGATTGGTTTGTGGAATAGGCATAGACTGAGTGTTAAGGTTTGGTTTAGGGAGAAAACTCGAGTGGGTATTTGCACTCCAACCAGGTTGTACAGGGGGACTAGGGAAAGTTAACAAGTTGGGCTTGGTGCTGGGGCTAAGCTGGGTGTGATTTGGACTAAGGGGGGCATTTGGACTGAGCTGAGCATGTTTGGGGCTGAGCTGAGAATTTTGTGAGCTCTGTGGGCTGCGGCGTCCTTGTAGTGGCTCAGTATGTGATTGAGACACAGAGCTTGTCGCTGGAATAATGGGTAAAATGGCAGGAGGATCCACGGTTCTGGGGGATTTTACCGCAGATCTGGCAGTAGGCCTGGGTCGGCTGATGCTAACAGAGCCAGACACTACAGAAGTGGACGCTGGGCCTCCAGGTTCCTGCAGGGGCGTATCTGGTGTCTTGGCAGTGCTGAGTGCAGGAGGGTTTAATGTCTTTGTGGTAGGGCAGAGTGAAGCCGGAGGGGGCAGGATGGGCACTGAAGATGGGCTAAGCCTTGGTGCTCTTGTGGATTGCATCAGGAACGAGCAGTTTTGGCCAGGCTTTGCTGGATCCATCAACCTTCAGAAAGAACACAAAAAATACTTGATATTAAACCAAAAAAATTAAAAAATAATGTAAAAACATGAGACAAATATCCAGAAATGGGAGACAATCATTCAGAAGACATGCCACACTTCAACTTAACTAGGTAACATCACAACAGGAAACTAATGTAACTCGCTAGCATTAGTTAGTTAGCTCAATAGCCATGTTAGCCTGGGGTTATACTTGACGTGTGACTACGTGAGGACACAGCAGCAATGCAAGCAACGTTGTTTACATACTCACCTGCATATAATTGAAAGCTATATCCACTAGAGGGCGCATCAGAACCAAAACAAACCAGAATTATGATGTTGACTCGTAAATTCAAATTCAAGATATTTAAATGCGTGTGAAGCAGTAAAACTGTATTAACCTCCCAGCCAAATCTGAATGATTAAAAAATTGAAAGTATATATAATTAGGTTTCAAAATCGTGAAAAAATAAGCAGTATTTCTCTGAGATGCTGGGGGCGTGTCCACTGAAAGCGACGAAAACCATGACCGATCACACCAAACCACGCCCAAGCTCACTTATTCATTATAGACATCCCACCTCTCCTGAAAGTTCCTGGAGTCACCCGGATATTGATAGCGGCTCCCTGACTAATGCAAATTTTATACAATATCCCAGACATGTTCTTTTGTGAGAAAGACATAGCAAGCTAGGCTACAGGCTAACTATCACAGACCACCCATTTACTCTGGTGTCCATACGCTGTAGGAGTCGCACTGAGAAACAAAATAGCGCTGTTTCGGATCGGGAGTGGCCGCCGCGTGTTAGAGCCGTGCCGCCATCTAGGACATGAAGCAAGTTTAATAACTCACAAGCGAGTGGGAGAACCACTCATGCTAATGCGCGCCAGTGTTTAGAAGTTGCAGTGTTAGAGGAGGGGTTATGCTAATTATGTGGCTCCAGTGCGTCACAGAGCCACTATTTTAAAAAAACACAAAAATGATGAAAAACTGCTTACAGATCTAACTCTAAATCTAATATCTAAGTCTTTTCACATGTTTTCAGCGTCTATTTTCTTTATATTATTTTTATATATATATATATATATATATATATATATTTATTTTATTTTTAACATGCCTACGGTGTTCAGAAACAAATCTCGGACTTTGCTTTACACGGTCTTTAAGTAATTTCATGCCAGTTATTCTGGGAAACATAGTTAGAGCAACTTTGAGCTCTGTTAATACCTCTTTAAAACATGCTTACCTGTGAAAACAGGTATAATTTAATATGATCAGTCTTTAATTCGCATGTTCTCGTGCATTTTTTTAAGGGGAAATGTCAAAAAAAACGACAGAAATGAAATGGTCGCTGAAATAAAATAAATGTATGCATTTTGTTGGATGCTGATAAGGAAATGCAGATGAGGTGATGAAAGTGTGAAGGGTGAAATGAGGGCAAGCGGAGTTAGTATGCTCTTCACACCTCCTCCTTCTGATGCTGTCTGCAGGACGTCTGTGTGTGTGTGTGTGTGTGTGTGTGTGTGTGAGTGTGAGTGTGTGAGTAGGTTTTGGCTTTCATGTCCCGTCTCTGTCCCGGTCGGGACGTCACGGCTGACGTCAGCAGGCTTTCAGAGCTATCGCTCAGTGAGGATCATCTTTCTCCCTGGAGATGACAGACACTCCCTCGTTCCCTCCCTCCCTCATCTATCCTGCTCCACTTTCACGTTGCCTGGCAACAACTTCCGTGGCCCAACAACCTCCGCTGGAATTTGGCGATCCCGTAATTCCTCATTAAAGACGGCACACTTTTCCTTTGTTACCTGAGTGATGCTCGGTGACCGATCGTTAAAAGGTCAGATCTAACCGATTAAACCTGTTTACAAAAAAAGTCCGACCTTCTTCAATCGAATTCCTGACTGTAATTTACTCCTACGGTGGACTTGATCCACGTCCAGAAAAGTGTCTGAGTGTATTTGAGATAATGCCTCGCTCTGGCTCCATCTGCTCGACGTGGACAGATCGGCGAGTTTGCGCAGTGGTGTCTTGGGACAGAGCTTCACAAACAGACCGGGTGAGATCACATGCGCTGCAGCGTTGGATGAGGACGAAGATGGTGTGAAGTCAAGCGTGGAAGACATCGCAGTGCTGTTTATTCTCTCCAATGAAAAGGAAAATAGACAACTACTAAAAGACTTCCGTATAACGATACGCTGTAGGAGAAAAACTGCTTACACAGACACACTATCCCCAGTATATAAAAAAACAATAATAATAATAATAAAAATAATAAAAACAGAGAAGACTCGACCCCATAAAAAATTACTCCTACATAGACTTAGTAGTTAATTTCTCTCAAAAGGTTGTGCAAAATTATTTACATCCTCCAATTAAATTAAATTCGAACAATTTCCAATAAAAAAAAAAATTCTAAAACATGCCAATATCACACACTGCGTGTTATATACTCACGTTTTACTCACGCTCATTAACAATGCCAATAATTATAGAGCTGACTGTACAAGTGCTATGTAAGTGCACTCATATGAGTATTTGTATCAGGGCCAATATTAAAAAGCTGGATTGGTTTCGGATCTGATGTGACATTTTCAATCTGTGTTTTATATGATAATTAACACAACGTGGATCTTTCACACAAATGGAGAATGGAAATACGTGGTTAAGATGAGCGATCACCCTGGTGTCTGGTTCGCCCGTTTCTCTATTAACCACAAAGGCTCTTCGCTGATAAAAAATAAAAAAACTAAATAACTCTTGACATTTTTGCTCATCCTTCTTCACGTCTATGATAGAAGGCGGAGGCACACTCTGTCACCGCATTTTAATATTGGTTTGGTTCCCAGCTTTTGGTGTTTAATACAACTCTTGTTAACACTTCGACTGATATTTTACATGATATGATCCTATCTTATATGTAAACAAATACAAATGCAATTATGAAATAAATAATCATGTCAGTAAGAACAGGAAGATATGCAAATGTATAACATACTGTCTATAAGTTCTGTGCAAAAGTCTTTTTTGTTTTTTGTGGTACAAATTTTGCTATTGAGGTTTATTTTATGAATTCCGCATTATTGAGTCAGTACGAAAACATTGCTTTTCCGGAAAATAATTTTTTGGAAATTACGAATTGTCGCGAAGGACGAAAGTCTCCGGAAAAACTGTGGCAGATCCTCCAGGATGCTCAGGACAACGTACAGCTCGTTTCCATATCAAACTGCACACACTGTACCTGGGACTCCTCTGTAAGGCCAAAAAAAACAGCAACGGGTCGTCACACCAAATACTGACTCAGTTCGGTTGATTACTGTTTACTGCACATTGTAGTATTTTTCCTTTAAGCAGAAAGATTTCATTCTTTAAGACTTTTGCACAGTACTGAATGTTTGATGGCTTTGTCACTTGTGAATTGAGACTAATGAGGTGAAACAGTTGGCTCGGGGTCTAATCGTCTCCTCTTGAACGATTAGCCGCTTTTTATTCATTCTAACGCTTGACTGCAATTATAATGTAAGGCTACGTTACAAATCTCACAGCCTGCACTTTATCTTTACCGTGTACAGCAGCTAGTGGCACAAACTGAGGACATAAAGAAAAAAAACACACTGCAGCAGAGCTGATAACTGCAGGGGGAAAAACAGTAACTCTTCTGTTGCTCCTCTGTTGTGTCCATCGCATGCATTTACGTGAATTATCTCGCTGAGACTAGCTGGAGATCCTTCACAGATCATTTTTTATTCTTTAATTTAATTTAACCTCTTCGGTAAGCTTAGCGAACCGACAACGTGGCTGACACTACACGCCCGAAGGTTTATGGACACCTGATCATCACATCCATAGGTACTTACTGAACGTCCGATTCCAGGTTTAGTCCTTCTTCGTCAACCTCTTTCACGTCAAGGTGAAAACAGACGCCTCGGTCCATGGCGCTCGTCAATATTAGTGACATTACCACTTATTTAAATTGTCTTATTTATAGACTACCTGGGTTATATATAACATCTGGGTTACAAATTTCAGTTGAACACCTTTTTTTCTACACCATGTACTTGACTATCCAACACCTACGTTCTTAGAAATAAATTAAAATAATAAAATGTTTCCTGTCGCTGACATGATACCATCAATGGTTTTGTATCTTTTGTATTTATATTTCACCTGGAAACACGTGTAGCCCTTTAAAATGACTGAAGGTACATAATTAGGACTAGGACTATACACTGAAAAAATGTGTACACTAGAAATATTTAGCTTCTCATCGAGACATGCTTTCATTGCTGCCACTAAGTTTAATGTAAACAGGTTGCTAATGACTAGTTTGCATTATGGAGTGTGAGCGTAAGTGCGATCAGTTCGTGTAATATGAACATCCAATGTTTACGTTATAAAACCTCGTGAGTACGTTGGCGCTGATGGGATGAAATGACTAGAGCATTTGGCTAAACTGATCTGATTAAATCATGTATGCTGTGATGGCACAGCGGGTTGTCCTGGGTGAAAACGCAGGGCTCAAGGGCTTTGAAAACACATGATCAAATGGTGTTGGAGGAACGAAAACATGTTGTGGTAACGTAACTCAGTTCATTCATATGAAACCAATGTACGAATTTGAATCAAGGAAGTTTAATTTAAAACCTGGGTCAGTGTAGTCAAGACCACCATTGTGATATTCAAGCTCAGGACTAGCCAAGATCGATTCAAAACTGAGTCTTAAAGGGGTCAAGGCTAAATTAAGATCGAGGCCAAATGAAAGCAGGAATTGAGAGTGAAAAAACTCCTTTTGAGGCCACACCTTTAACTCAACTAGTTGGCTTCTTTCCGGTGTTTTGCTCATTTCTAGAAAAAGGAATTACTTCTTGTCAATCTTTGCGCATGCAAACTCTCGGCCGAGTCCAAGACCACAAGACTAATTTCCAAGACTGAGACGAGTCAGAGTGTAAATGGCAATAAGTCTGAGACGAGCCCAAGTCAATGCCAGAGACCTGACTCGAGTCCTATAGCCTGGCTGAGGATCACTGATGTACCTTTAAAGCTTTAGTCTAAAAGCTAATTTAAGGCACAATGCATCCACATCCCTAGCTAGAACAAACATACTAAAGGTGCAAAAGATGTAGGCTTAATGGGACAAGAAAAAGTACAGTTTGGTACCTTTATTTCTGAGGGTGTGGCTGTTTGGGCAGTAATGTCACAAATTAAACAGTAACACAAATTCGCAGTACCTCAGATAGGAAGGATGTACAACAAAAAAATGTCCACCTTAAACTTAAATGCTCTTATTTTATGTCTGCAGCATAGCTATGTTCTCCCTTGGCTAGTTGGAAAGCTGCAGCCCTGTCTGATTGCCCTGTGCTGTTTTTTTGCTGTATGTTTTATCATCAACAGACAAGAAAAAACACACCTGCTTATTAGAAGAGAAACAAATAATCTATCAGGTTATAACTACTGTACTGTCCTATGCAACAATTCACAGCCTATTAAGGCTCATATTTTATCCCCATCACTCCACGGAGTTGTTTATTGTCTCTCCTGCAAGAGATGCAATCAGCGAAGCCAAAACATCGAGCTGCTGGTTAACATGCGTTCTTTCATACAGTCAGAAAGAAGACCTGGAGAGACATATGAACAGCGATGGACATCACATTAACGACATCTCTGTTTGCATTGCGAGTTGTTGCTATGGCAGCAAAGATGCGAGGACGTTTGAGGCCAAAGAACGCACCTACACTGTGTGAACTTCATAAACCCGTGGAACGAACGTTAAGCAGTAACTTAGCAATAAGAGAAGAAGCTGCATAACTAACACCGGCACAGCTTGTGCAGTGAGGCATCGGTGTAAATAAACGTCCAGACACATGCTGCGCACCGAGCTCCACCACGGCTCTTACTCAGCATTTACCCTGGACACATCTGCATTTTAATCAACCAAATGTGATCACATAAAATGCAATCGTGCTACCTCAGCTATTCTTCACTCTGCATGGAATAATTCTTGCATCAGATCCAGCAAATCCAAAAAATGTGTGATGCATGCTTTTGGATCGGGATGTTATAAAGATATGGCAGAAATCATAACCTGGAAAATAGTAGGGCTGATGATATAATATAGATATTGTGATAAATTATGTCACAGTATACTGTTATCATGGATATCATGAGATCTTTTTAAAATGTTCTGTTTTGATGTTTTTGAATTTTTGAAATTGTAAAATATTTCCTATATCATGATATATATATATCCTGTATCATATAAGTGTATTGAAATATTGTGATATGATATTTGTCCTATTGCCCCACACTAGAATGCAGAACTATTTATAAATATACAGTTTGAAACAGCCACACTGTGATACTGATCACTATACACAGCCTGGATGCTGAGGAAGATCATTCAAACAGTTCTAAGAGCACCAAGCAGAACCAAGAGGAACCACGAGGAACCCTGTATTAGGAGAAACATTTTACATTTTATGTGAAATTATTTTTGATAGTGATATCCTGTACACTACTTGTCAAATTATATGTTCTTCTTCTTATACCACAGCGGTTTGCCAACGATTACAACATGTTGTGCTTTTTAACCGTTTTAGTAACAGTTAATACACAGCTCCCTGACCATCTTCTCTCTTGTGCTGTTGAATTTAATAAGACAAAAAAACACACCTTGTCGTGTTACCAAGTAAACCAGAAAGCACAAAATCCTCTGTCTTGAAGACTTTCCTGTGGTGGTGGAAAAATTCCTGACTGTTACAAAGACAATGGTGAAATAAGCCATTTTTGAAAAGTCCATTATTGCTAGCATCTGCATACATGTCCCCATGATGGAGCTGTTACTATAGAAACATTGATATAAAGCTGCACTTTGAATTACTCTACAGTTAGAGCTGCTGATAGAGAAAATTAATCAACACCTGATTAACCAATCAGATTTGAGAATTCAAAAGCACTAACAGAACCGCTGTTACAAAGAAATGTGTTAAAGCCATGGACTGCGCATGCGCAATGATATAAAACAAAGTTAAATAGATTTCCTTGTAACCTTAACCTCTACAGTGAGTCTCAACAACCGGCCAGGTTTACTCTGCTAATACAAAACTAAACACCGTAGCACAAATAAATGCCAATTAATGTAAACAGTGAAGCATTGACTCTCTGAAATGTAGCTCATCTTACCTTTAATGCACAAGGTGAAACGATAAACCGCCTCAGCCTGTTATTGTTTTATTTTCACTGGGAGTCAAAAACACCAAAAGAATTACATCCAGCCATTAATAGCAGTAACAGGTCGAACAAAAAGATTATTTTTTCAAAGTTGTGAAGCCTAACGTCTTGTCTAATTAGCACAATACATCAGGGTGATAGAGAGATGCGCGTGAGGACAGATCGGTCACGTGACCAATAACAGACGACAACATAACCGCCAAATAACATGCACAAACGAAAACATCGCGCGCACATGCACCACTCACGAGCCCGAACGATGTGATGACGAATGTGGTGCATTCCTCACCTGTCCTGTTCTGTCCTGTCCTTGGTGGTGAATGCGTTTTATCCCCGCGTAGGACAGGGACTGCACGTGACACCTTACCGGGCAGCCGCGCGAGAGTGGAGAAAGCGAGAGAGAAAGCGCGCGTGCGAGAGAGAGCGAGAGAGAGAGGTGCTGTGTGACCCGGCTCTGTCACATCACATCCAACATCTGTCGTCAAAGAGAAAGGCGTTAATGACGTCACGGAGCGTTTCACGGAGAAAAAAAAAAAAAAAAAAAAAAAAGCGTGTGCGGGAGGAATCAAAACGCACCACCAACCGCTCTCACGCATGTGCACGCGCGAGTGACACCTAGCTGCAGCCCCCCCAGCAGGGTCACTCAGTGCTTCAGACAGGGCGAGAGACCAGAGACCGGGCAGAAGGTGTGAGGGGGGAAAGTGTAAATGTTTAAATTTGGGAAAATTCAAATAAATAAAAATAATTGGAAAATGATTAACTGAATAAGAACTGAATGATGATAAGCAAGAAGGTTCTGGGCTCGAACCTGCCGGTGTTCTGATAATTTCTGCAACTTTGTCGGAAAATACTTTTTGTTGGAAATCAGTTTTGGACAATCCTGCTTACAGACAAACAAATAAACAGACAAACAAATCACACCAAAAACATAACCTATTTGGTGGATGTAAATAAAGGACTAGTTTGTATATTTGGTTATTGTATGAATCTGTTTATGTACACTCAGTATTACTGAGCAAAAAAGTGTCTTTTGAAAGATGACACCTAGAGCATGTAGCTATGTACAATGCTAAATTGGTAGATATAAGCTTTTATTACTCGTTAGGTAGATTTGCTTGTAGCTTCAGTTCAAAACTAAACAGGGAAACTTCACACAACAAACATGTCTTGGTTTATAGACTACTTGAAGTAATGGAAACATTTCATTCTTGGGTGAACTTTTCCTTGATTCTGAATATGAGCTGGTTATGAATCAGTGCAGGGCTGACAACCACATTGTGACAAACAGCAATACTTTATTTAAAAAAAAAATCAGAATAGTGATATACTGTGTATTGCCTTCAAGTCTAGCATAAATATGGAACGATGTGAGTGGACTTGAACACCATGGCAATGCTGTAATTACAACTCGGGAATTTGCATTTTGTTTTATTGGTATGATCTAAGTGATAATTTTGCATGTTAACTGTTCAGCTTCGTTTTCTTTGAGGAAGGCAAAATAAACTTCTTGCTACAAAAAGAAATAAAAACAAAAGAAGTTTCCTCAAAACCATCTGAACGCACATCACATTGCAATCATGACCTCTCATCTCGTACACAAACTTCAGAGGAGGATGTGAAGGTAGCAATAGTTCCAACATGCAACATTACAACAAAAGTGCACAAACTCTCAACCCTGGTCCTGGTGAATTACCTGTACTGCACAGTTTAGTGTTTTCCTGCTCCCAACTCACTTTCAAAGTGGGTGAGTTAGAGCACAGAAAACACTAAAATATGGGTTCTCCATGAGTCCTGTGACAGGGCATTTCTCATTTCAACGTGGTATAAAAAGTCAAAGCTCAAAGTTTGCCACCTAGTGGTCATATGTGGTTTAGCAGTTTTTACAGCATCTGCAGGATGGTGACTGGTTTATTTGGTGCTGGCATTCTGTTTCAGGACTGAAGGAGGCGTGTATCTGTTCCTGAGTAAGCATGTGTGTGTGTGTGTGTGTGTGTGTGTGTGTGTGTCTTTCCCGCTGGTCTGGATCTTGGCCACATCACTTCCATAAAAACTCTGACCTGGATAAAAAGAAAGAACAAGAGTGTAAAGGTTGAGTCTACTGGTTATAATAAAGGGGGCGTGGCCTCTGTGTTTGTCAGTCCCAGTAAAGGGGGCGTGGCCTCTGTGTTTGTCAGTCCCAGTAAAGGAGGCGTGGCCTCTGTGTTTGTCAGTCCCAGTAAAGGGGGCGTGGCCTCTGTGTTTGTCAGTTCCAGTGAAGGAGGTATGGCCTCTGTGTAGTAAATGAGGTGTGGTTTCCAACGCTTCAAATCTAACCCTAGGCTATTTTTTTCAGCTCATTAATCACATAAGGATGTGCATCATCTCAACACAGATGGAGAGATACATCCTTAGACCTGCATCATTACACCTATTCATGGAAAAAGACTTCTGTAAGATATCCTCCCACTCCAGTAGGATAAAATGGCACTTTAGATGATGTATTTCTTAAGCTCTTATAAAACTGATGTGTGCTGGAGATATTTTAATAGTTCAGATAAATATAATTCTGGGTTCAGCTCCAATGTCCTTAATAAGCAGGGTGACTTTTTGCCTTCTTAACAGAGCAACAGCACCATAAAAAGTCATCCAGAAACACACACACACACACACACACACACACACACACACACACACACACACATTATAATGGTGCCTGCCCTGAGTAAGATTAATACAGATATGTAACCTCTGTGGAATGTACAGATTGTGAGGCAAAACTCTCTTTCTCTCTCACACACACAAGTGCACATCGTATTTTACAGTTCATCAGGCACGAGACTCAGAACGTGCTGTGAACTTCAAAACAACAACATGTATGCAGGAGTTAATCTGAGCCACAGTGTAAGAGAGCAGAGCATCTTAATGTGAACCGTAGGCATCCCACCACTTTTTCAAAGTGTAGCCCATTGATTTTTTAGATCTATTTTTTTTAGATCACGTTTGCAAGTCAGCTCTCAGCATCCATATTAAAGAGTCGACTCAAATGCATTTTCTACTACAACATTCTCAAACTTCCAGTGACTGCAATGGTGAAATAAATGTATTAGGAATTTTCCTTTTTATTATTGTTAGAAATTTTATTTGATATAGATTAATAAGTTTGAAAATATTCTTTGCAGCTTTTGTTATTCCCACTATGAATCCACTAATTTGTGGGGTTTTTTCATGTAAATATGCACAAACCTTCAGGAAAACTGGGTTTAAACTTTGTTTTTCCACCTAACCGCATTTCAGTTTAACACACCGAGGTTGTTTTTATGAACATCTATGTAGGTGACCAAAATACTGACTTATAAACACAGTTCTTCTCATTACCTCTTCTTCATTTGGGATTTATTACCAGTATATATTTTTAAGATCTACAAGACCAACCCAAAACATGCATGTTGGAGTCCAGAAAAAATGTCACACTGTCTACACTTCAGCAATAAACCAGCTGTAGGACTGTTAGAAATCAAGAGTGTGTGACAGTTTAAATTTTTTGTGTGTGACTCACCTTTGGTCCTGTGTGTATGTGTGTGTGTGGTTAAGGGGTCTTCTTTTTGGTCTTAACGAGTCCTTTCTCCACTAAACAGCGATAAAACTCTTGGATGTAGGTGTACACACACTTCCAGTCCGGCTGCCGCATTCTCAGCAAATCATCAACGTCAAGCAGACGAGGACAGCCGCCCAACGTCCTGCGTACACACACCAGCACACACACAATGTACGGCTGTTCATGATGGATCGTCACTGTGAGCATGATTATTTGGGTATATTATTGAAACAGCTTCTGTTTTTTATATCGTCTATGTGTGTTCATGCAAAGGTTTAATAAAATAGACAATCATAGGATGGTATGTTTTTTCCTTCCCCCTCCCCCACACAAGCAGAAAAAAGCTGAGTCATCATGCACTCCAGTGATGGTGATACAGAAGCATCGAAGAACTCTGCAACATTAGCAAGATGCTCACAATATGGGTAGAGCTGTCGTGTACAACTAGATATGACTCCATGTTTTGTTTTACAGCCCGGTCGAACTCTAACGGACAAAACCAAATCTCTTTCATTTTTCCCACCCAATCATGACGTTTCACATCGCATTACAGAAACATTTGCTCATATATATGCATTTCTCATTGTCTACAACGAATTCTGTTTTTATTAGATCTGATAACTACTTGGTAAAAGACACAGATGATTAGATCTTCTTCTCACTCTGCGGTTCTGAAGGCTTTCTCAAAGTTGGCTTTGCGGTCGTACGGGTCGAGAGTGCAGTACTCGAAGCCTTCAGGGAAAAATCGGTGCACCAGTGCGCAGAACGCAAGACCGTCAGCCCAACTCGACGAGAAGTTCTGTATATCCACACCCTGCACACAAACACAACGAGGTTAGATCCTTGTACGTACATTCATTAGGAAACTGATTTTTTTTTTTATTATTATGATTAGCTTAACCTTTTATATCAAAATTTGAAACCATGTTGGCTTTAGGTAAGGGTACAGCTGCATTTAATTGTAAACACATTGAAAAACATAAAGAAAACTGCTAATATAAATCTAAAATGCTGAAATGAAATTAACATGTGCTAGTATATCTGAACAGGATTATAGGGTGAAGTGAATGTCAGCTCCCCCTGCACGCACCTCGTATGGTTCAGTCTTGGCTCTGCACCAGTCCAGCAGCATCTGTTTCACGTCTTTGGTGTTTGGGCCGCCGAGCGCCGAGCCTCGGGGTACACTGACTCCAGCTGCTGGAGGACGAGTCGCACTGTGTCCAGAAAAAAGACAAGACTTACACGCTGTCTAGTTAGTGTTCTTGCTGGAAGTCAGTTAAGGTAAAGAAATGGCAGAAATCATATTCACCTATTTAAGAAGACTTATTTCTGAGGTACTTTATTTTCAAAGTGTTATTCATAGTGGCTGAGGGACAATAGATAATACCCACAATGCACTGCAAGCATACGTCAATTTTAACACAGAGAAATGGCATGTCAGAATGATTCTGTACCAAAGTGGAGTGCAAAGTGAGCTACGTTATCTGTTACGTGTTCAGCAGCCGCATTTCCTTTGTCACGCTACTAAATAGTCCACAGTGACTATTCTGGTGGCTCTCCTTTGTAATGCAGTGTGCACCTACCTCAAACCAATCTACATGTCTTTTAAGTTTACTCAACAAATATTACTTAAAATTGAGCCTATCAAACATGAACATCATTAGCACCACAGCAAATGCTAGTCATAGCAGTTAGCATGACAAAAAAGGGTTATTAAACCTGATAAAACTCAGTTTTTACTATTAAATTCTCACCTTCCTGATGTTTTAGGGAGTGAGCCTGCTGGCGCTGGACTTGGAGTATTCACCTGAGCTGTTTCTACAAAACAAAACAAGAAACCAACAATGAAGCAGGTCCGTAAAATACAGAATAAAGCATGAGCAAGTGAAGTACAAGGATTTTGTTTTTCAGTAAAAAAAAACAAAACTACAGTTAGTATGTTTTGGAGTTAATAAAAATATTCCAATAAAAATTATAGTGAAAGTTTTTTTTTAATTAATTATAATTTGGAGTCCAACAGCCAAAATATATTCGGAATATGATGACACACTGAAGGATACAATGGCCATGCCCTCATCAGCGTGACTGATTAACACAGAGACCACACCCTTTTCAATGTGAATGATGGATATAAAGGCCACATCCCCTTTACTGAGACTGATGGATACTAAGGCCACGCCCCCTTCATTCTGACTGATGGTTACTGACTCGCCCACACTCCCTTCACTATAATCACAATGTATGATGTGTGTGTTATATGAGGGGAAACTCACTGTGTGTGTGTTGCTGAACATTACTTGGGCCGTTGGCTGGTTTCGGTCCCGCACACACACCCTGCTGGCGCAGGTTCTCTTGCCGTGCCGCACGTTCATGGTCCCTCTGCTCTGAGGATGCAGCCGTATTCACAACAAGGAAGATAAACAAGAGAGATAAACAATGTGTTAAACAATACACCATTTCGTAAATGGTCTCAGTAAACATAAATCCATTATGCTGCTTTCAAAGCTTAGCTCTGTTTTTCATGTTAAAAGGACAAGTTCCCTGAAATGTACTTAATCCTCAAAGCCATGTTTGGTATTTGAATTTACTGGGGTTTTTTTTCTTTTTCTAATGCTACAAGGTAGTTATAGCCTTTTCTCATTTCTTAGCTACTTTAACTCTTTAACTCTTGACACCAAATTTGTTTTGGCTTGTCAACTACATAAAATTGTGTGCGTTCGACTTTCTGCCAAACTATGAGTTTAATGATTGCGATTGTGCCAACAGCCCTGACTCCTACCCTACATATAGATGTTAAGATGCTATAAAAACACAGCTCGAGAACTTTGCCACATTTGGGCAGCGTTTATGGCACTGTAGGGATGTGACCTGCACCTCACCCCGCTTTTTCTTCAGTAGTTCTCTCATGGCAGCACGGATCATTCTTCTTTCTTCAAAATCTGTAGCCTTGTCGAGCTATGGAGTAAAGAAAACACACACACACACACACACACACACACACACACACACACACACACAGAGAGAGCGAGAGAGAGAGAGAAAGAGAGAGAGAGAGAGAGCG
>JAQQZX010000009.1:18221285-18235979 GCA_030068355.1 Notoglanidium maculatum
CTCATTGATCAGATCACCCTGACTGTGTGACACATTTATATAATCCCATCCCCCCCCCCTTTGGAAACTCCTTTCATAAATGTTAAAATACCATTGGGCCTCATTAATAAATCTTATAATAAAGTTGTGTAAATGTTTGCTTAAGCCGCACCAACTTAAATTTTCCAACAGACTTGGGAAATGTTGATTTTCTTTGTATTCACGTGCATATTTTGATCAACTGTATAGTGCAATACGCATTCCTGACACAGCTCATTTGCATGTAGTGATGCCCACAAAACTCCATAAAAGTTCAAGAATACAGTCAACTGGGAGTATGAAAGGAACTATCAGGGTAACGTCCAAAAGATGCAAAGTGGAAGAAATTTAGATTTAGATTCACAAAGCCAAGAAAAATATTAACATATAATATTAATAAAATAAAAAGCAAGCGCTAAATCTTCCATCAGCCGAGGCATTTGTTTATGGCTCACGGCTCTGCGCAGACAGACCGGACTGTCCCTCATTTATGCATCACACAATCATAACTGAATGATCAGTTTTGTTTGGCTTAATTTCAATGTTAATAATATGTGACTGGATTTCACAAAATGTTCTCGATGGTATTCTTACAGACTGTAGAATTAGCATGATGTGTATTTAATAGACACTCCAAAGCAATAGTATAGGTTGCTCGGGATAAGAGCATCTACTATAAGTGCTGTAAACATAGCAAAAAGAAACTATTTAGACCTGACAGTTTAATATAGATATAAAATTGCAGTAATCCATACGAATCATATGACATCAATCAAGTGAAGGCTTACATTAGTCTTCTTATGCATAAATTTACACACTCAGGAGCATTAGCAGGACACAAATTACTTATAGGATTTTCCCCAAATACCAGCTCTCTTGTGCAAGTTTTAAGTGTGGATCACTGGGCAGGATGCTATAGAGTATGGGAACTTAGTAGAGCTTGAAGTTCTAGCCCCTTAGCCTTTTAACTCGAAAAATAAGCTCAATTTTTAATTCAATTCAATTTTTTTTAAGCTCAACTAAATGCTGCTTCGCTTGTCACTAATCACAGATCAAGATCATTTGATCTTTGCTAACGCAAATGCAGGGTAAAAAGATCGGAGACTATCAAAGGAGTCATCATTAGTGTTCACCCATCATAAACATCTTATTCAATTAAATATTTACTAGGTCAAAACGGTGTTAGTTAGTTCATAAAGTGCACTGATATGATAAATGAACACAAATTCTGTTCATGAATGATCGTACAATGAGCAGTTCCATCAAAACAACCACAGGAAATTCGTTTTCACTTTTAATTCAATTTACACAGGAAGGGAATTAGCTAAAGAAAGGCAGGGCATCAGCTTAAAAAAAAAAGAAGCTTGTTCCACAATTAAACATTTTGCACAGACTCCGTCTGTACACAGAACGGCATGCATGGCATCTGGATTTGTGAGCGAAAAATACAAAGCACGAAAAGAAACTAAAACGAAAAAATCTAAAAAAATACAAAGGACTACAGGTCAATTCCAACACTAACCATTATAAATATGGAATCACAAGTTTAAAATCTTCCAAATGAAAACCATAGTGGGGAGGTTTAGTATGGTCTCTCCCGCCGATCCTGGCGATGATCTCCCCTGAGAAAGACAGAAAAACAGAATTCCACAACCATCATTTAGCGTACACTGTCCATAAACGAAAACATTATTCTTTAGAAAATACAAGCAGTCATATACCCAATCCAACCTCTCTAGTTCACCTGTACTTCATACTAAAATGTGCTTTTCTTCAGGTCCAATCACCTGCCTGCTTTATAAGAAATAATGCCAGACCAAGAATTAACTCTGATTATACTGAGTAAAGTAAAACCACAAACAATACCACTCAACATGCTAAACAGGTCTATTCTGCCAATTTCTCATTAACCACATGAACACCGTTGGTGAACTTTCCCCCCCATCACAATTAAATCCGACTCACTTCAAGTCCATCTTCCCTGGTGGTCCCATTCCCCGGCCCCTTCCACGCATATCATCCATTGGAGGTCCACCTCGGCCCCTCCCACCAAATCCACCTCTGTCCATACCCCTGCCACCTCGGAATCCGCCGCCGCGGTCTCCACCTCTGCCCCCACGGAATCCTCCAGGACCTCCGGGGCCTCCTGGTGCACCCCTGTCCATGCCACGGCCGCCGCGCATGCCTCCAGGACCACCACGGCCGCGCTCACCACCTGAAAACAAGCAAGGCAACTCGGCTTCATTTTTGGAGGAGAGGTTTTAGACACGTCTTACAATCGGCACTTGGAAACAGAACTCTTTAAAAGAAATTCATCCTTTTAAAAAAAAAAAAAAAAAAAAAAAAAAAAAAAAGGGGGTTCTGTTACCTGGAGGGAAAGGAGGTGGGGCGAAACCTTCGGGTTTGGGTGCCTTACACTGGTTACACTCCATCCTCCAAGCAAAGTTCTGGTTTCCACAGCCACTGCAACACGAGAAAAGGAAGAAATAAATCAACAGAGGCGATAAATGGCGCTACACAGTATTTTAAAGCAAGGGTTCTTAAGAGTCGAGTCTTAGTCCTCCTAACCCTAGGAGAAAAAAATAAGAATCTTACGCATTAGGACACTGCCAGTCTCCAGCCCGTTGCTGCATGTTTCCACCAGTCGGCGCCCCTCGGCCCATTCCTCTGGGTCCCCCTCGAGGTATGAAGCCTCCGCGCTCTCCACCACGGCCCATACCACCCCGACCCATCATCCCTACAAGAACAAAAACAGCCTAGTTATAAGGCAGCCACTTCATCGTTTACCTATTCATCCTACAATGTGCCATTAAAGCCTGGGATGTAGCACCATTTTCACATAGCTGCCTAGGGGGCAGATTTCACTGAAGACCTCCTGGTTACTCACCTCCTCTTCCCATCATGCCCCCACGTTCTCCCCTCATCAGCATTCCGCCCCTCATCATCATGGGCTTCCGCCGGGCCATCGACACCTTCAGCTTCTTCCCCTGGAAGTCCTTACCTGTGCAGAACAAAGAGAATTCGCATATTAACAAAGCTTATTTACTTTTAAGGCTTTTAAAAATATAATTACATATTTTTAAATAATGGGTTCTTCACTGGCAAAAGACGACCTGATTTGGGAGCATTTGTGGTTTTTCTGCTACAGAAATGCTGACGTCTGCATTTAAATAAAAAAAGTAATGTACACATTGTGCAGGAAATGTATCTAAAAACAGAGCTGCTGAATTCTCAAATCTTTTTCTGCGGCCACTTCACCGTATCACCGATGATCTAACTGATGATCTTAACAGCATGTCCTGCTGCACTTTACTGCCAGAACAGCATTAACAGGCCACATAGAAAACGAACAGCAGTGGTGTCTGACGGCTCCACTCTTTCCACTACGAAGGGCAGGTTATAAACTACAAAGTGCGGGGCATTTTACACCACATCTAGCAGGTCAGTAATGCCTGTGTGTGCTTCCTGAACTTCGCAGGGTGAACGTGCTACTCCCTACACTCTAACCCTTGGCAATGGTCATTTGAGAGAGCTGTTAATTCAGTCTGAACGCTCCTGTGTTTCATCACAGAACTTATGAAACAACAGTTTTTGGTCATGGAGTGAGATTTCCAAATCCTGTATGCATGAGTGAAGGAACCGTAAGCTGACGCACACACCATCAAACCACTCCACTGCTGCCTTGGCAGCTGGCGGATCTTCGAAGGACAGGGTGGCGTCGCCCTTCGGTTTGCCCGTGTCCTTGTCCGTATAGATGTTTATAGCAGGGAGGCCAGTACGCTTATTAATCTAGGGAGAAGATACACAACATGTTAATAAACCTGTTTATAATGACTTTCACAAAGCACACTGTCCAAGACAAGTAATCTTTTCTTGTAGCTCCCTTTCCTTATTCCACTGAAGAGCATTGAACAATATGCTTAAACTGACCAGATTCAGGTTAGCAGTTGGTCTTTACACACATTCCCATTTAATATGATTCTAGGGCTGGGCAATACTGAAATACAAAAACATCTCGATTTTTCAACTTTATGAACCATTCTCGATTTCGATTTGATATTTTACAAAAATTGAAAAATTACACGTGCATATTTTATTTATTAGAGTGGATTTTTTAAAAACAGTAACACGATCTATAGCAAATAGTGCTAACAATGGTTCTTTAAAACAAAGAACTTTTTTTTTTTTTTTAATTGCACCATTTGCTTTACTTCTGCACAACTTGAACACAACTTTCTCAGAGTAAATGGGGGACATGTCTTACATAACATGAAATGCCCTAGGGTAAACGGTGATACTCAAACCCGAGCTCCTACCCTGTTTATAGATTAACGTCAGATCAACACGGCTACATCGGAAATAAAGTGAAACTCCTTACCTTTAAAGCAGTTATACTGTATATACACGTATTAGATTAAATACTCAACATAGACATTCTTTTGTTAAATAAAAATACTGACAATACAGTTCACAATTTGGGAAAGAAAATATAAATTACTGGTCCAAGACAGCTGCCTGACGTGTTGCTAAAAACAAACAAACAAAAAACACGCATGGTTTCCCACTTCACCTGCTGGACGTGTCGAGTTCCTGACTGGTGAATTACCGCTTACGATGTAATGTAGCATTATATTTAACATAAACTTGTTCACCTAACTTCTCAAACCTGTAGGAACACCACATCTTTGAAGTGATATTGGAATCTTTCTTGCCTTGGATCAGTCAATGACAAAGCGCTGCCAGTTATCTTTGCATGCTTAGGTTTAAAAAAAAAAAAAAAAAAAAAAAAAAACCCTGCTGTGTTTAGGAGAAGCACAGACTGAAGGGGAAGTTTATCGGTTTAAAAAAAAGGGGAGTTTTTAAACAGCAATTACGGAGGTTTTATATAAACATTTAAATATGCATTTTTATAAAGAATGTACAATAAAAAAAAATTTTTTTTAATTTACCAAATAAGGTTAAAACATTAATTTGAATTAATCATGAAAATTGCTTAACAGTAGAAGATTCTTTTCATGCTCAAACAATGACAGGATCAGTCGGGCACGGTTCTCTCACCCTTATGATGCCGCTCTGCTTAAAGAAATCAGCTACTTCATCCATTGTTGCGTTTTCAGTCAGGCCGGTGATGTAAATGGTGCTGTTCTCAGAGTCATCCTGCTCCTCTGGGCGACCTTAAAAACACAAACACACACACAAAAACACACAAAATGTGGGCTTAGGGTTGCACCCATTGCTCATTATACATTTATAAGAAAGAAAGAAAGAAAGAAAGAAAGAAGAAAAAAAAAAGAATCTTAAACAAAAACACTCCACGTACCCATGTCTGAATCTGGTCCTGATATTACAGATGACAGAGGAAGGAAGAAAGAAAAACAGCAAGTTAGTCTACATGCTTCATTTTTTTGCACACTGACATGACCAACTCCAGGTAAAGATTTCCCAGGCACACTTGCTCTTCTGAGCATTCAAAACTAAAAAGGACAGAAGATAGACTCCATTGTGCTTCAATATAGTGGGGAAATTATTTAAAAGAATCTACTCAAATTAACCTGTACACCTGAACCTAATCGTTTCTGCAAGTGTGCCATGAAAAGCAAAAACATGCCAAACCACAAACCCAAATTAGACTCCATACCTGAATTTCATCAAAAATGCAGTAAACCCTGCCATCGAGTACGACACATGGTCAGTTACCATTAAACCCTACAATGTGAAAAACTCTTTGAAGGAGTCTGTAATTTTTAAACCCATATTTATGTTCTTATTAAACTGAACCAACCCCATTGTCAACCAATAGATGTTCATAAGAACCCTTAAAACGCTAGCCGGCAGACTTGTGTCTTTGCATAGCAAGGCAAAAAGAAAAAAAGAAAAAGGAATATTTCCCCTCTGTAATATCAAATATCCATGAAAATGGTGGAACAAAAGCAAGTTTGTGTATGCTCTGGTAATTCTCATTTAAACTTACCACCAGGCTTAATGAAGCCACCTCTGTCTCCAGTGATGCTGGGGGAATAAGCGGAGATATGAAGGCGATTTTCCCTTTAAACAGCCACTTCAGTACCACAAAATGGGGGGGTTATGGGGGGGAGAGTGGACACGTCTGGCTCTACACACCCCCAACAATGAGCCCTAAATATCCCCCAGACTAGTTACTACTTACAACACTTGTTTTTAGGGGAGGAGAAGGTGTTCAAATGGCGTACATGTTTGTGGCTGAACAATGGTCAGAATGGATAAATAAAAACAGGGAGGTCTCTTTACTACCACATGTGTGGATTTTTTTTTTTAAATACACAAAATAAGTAAAAATGAATGAATTGTTTCAGATGCAGCCCAGCAGCTGGTTTACAGTACGGGTAAGATGTAAACCTCTGCTAGAACAATTTAAGAATTTAAAAAAAAAAAAAAAAAAAAAAAAAAAAAAAAAAAAAAAAAAAAAAAAAAAAAAAAACCCAAACAGCACCTGTGCAAAATCTTGTAGTACGTAAAGTGGATTCAGTGCTAAAAATACATAAATGGTGGGTGGGTGAGACGATGCCCTGTTCAGGTTTGCAACGATCACCAAACACCCGCCCACACTTGCTCATGACTTACAAACCTATAAAATAAAAGCACTCCCAGGAAGCCAACAATGAGGGCTTCGATACAAGTTGATGGTTATTAAAATGTCACTCGATTCTCCTGCTAAGAGAAAAGTAAGGCTGGAGTTGAGCCATCTACATACTGGTAATAACCTTAAACGTTAGAAACCTCATTTAGGCAGGACTTAACTGTCTTTTTGTCTCATCACCCACAAAAATTATTCTTATTTCTGACTGCATCTGAAACAATCTGCTTACACAAAGCTGGTACATGCACTTTCAGTCAAATAAATAAAATAAATAATAAAAAAAAAAAGCATTTAAACTAAAATACACACCATTCTTTTCCGTTACAAATATATTTAAGAAATAATTATACAAAGTAAAAATGCTATCAAACATTCAGATACAGAATTACAGTTACGTTTTGCTTAATAAAACACACACAAGACTCTTTTCTCTGCAATTCCCTCGTGAGGGTTAAACCACACTTGAATCTCTCCGCTTTAAATGACGCCACCAACTCTTTATGTCCCCATTTGAAAAGGCTGCCGGGCCACACTGAACTGAGTAGCGGTACTGTAAATGTATTGCTGTGTTAACATGGCTCTCACTTTGTTACCTGCAGCGTATAAATGTGACAAAGCATGTTAAAGCAGAATTGCTCATATTCATTCAGAAGAGACAAATGCAAATAACCATATGAAAATTACTTTAAAAATACTTTCCCAGAACTCATATTAAGGGAAAAAAAAAGAAAATGGATGCAGTGTATTTGGGCAAATTGCTGGAGGTAAAATAAGACACCACCTCTCAAAAATCAGGAGAAACGCCTGCCTAAGAGCAAGCATTTGGCATTTCTAATTTGGGTACAGACTAAACAGGAGGACGACAAGAACGGATTCATTTAACTCATTTCCAGGGCCATTAGTGCAGAGAGGTACATCATAGCGGGTTTAATATGTTGCATTACCCTAATTAAAATATACCCATTTTTCCAAGCTTTACCAAAAGAAAAAGCAAGTGGAGGCAAATATCGTTCTTGTTTGACACGTGTCTATAATAATAACACTTATTAGAGAGGACGGACCTTTTACAGACCTGATAAAGGTTCATCATTCTTCCAAAGATAAAATATTCACTGAAGTGTTTTAAGGCAGTATGGACATTATGGTCATTTTTTTGTTGTTGTTTATGTTTTTTTTAAATAAAGTGATTTAGCAACCCAGAAACCAGAAAAATGTGTCAATAATTGAAACACTGCATTCACTTTCAAAATTCAAATACCACCTGTTCATCACTGGATTATCAGCAAAACCTTTAAAAAAAAAAGGGAAATCACAGAAAACCCCTTGGAAACATTTGAGAGCTTCTTTTTTTGATCAAAACTTTGGCAGAATTACCCACCAAGACCATTATACACCCTTAATCTGGAGGGGAATAAAAAAAAGATACATAAATTGTTTTTGTAAAAACAGACTGAATGAAAGTGTTTTAGCTTAATTAATCCATTTCTGAAAATATTTTAGAAACCATCTAAAGGTCATTAGTTTATAAAAGATGCGATACCATTTTGCAGACACACAGAAATACAGAAAAACCCAGAAATTTAAGGTTTTACTTTTGGCACTTCTGTAGTTAATTGCAATGGTGGCCAATATGAATGTTCTTAGATACATAAAGAGAACATAATAGCATGATCTAACATACTGACAAAGTGCCTCAGAGCTATGACCACTGACTACCTGGTAAAAAACATCAATAAACCTCCATTATTAACTCTTTAAATCTTTAGGTGGCAAACCAAAGCCAAATTTATTCAGGTTTCTGTTTATAGTATACCTTAGTTTCTATGACACAATTGACTTTTAATAACAAAACATTAATGTGGAAATGAATTTTGATCATTTTCCCCAAAATAACAGTTTCTGCAACCTCTTACCTTCGGCCATGTAGCTAAGGGCTGAGAGCTATACAAACCAGCTACACTCTCCATGGTCATAACCAGCTTTATTTAAATTAGTTGAAGCTTGCCAATTACTGCCACTACCACGATCTTTGCAACAGGAGTTTTAAATGAACCTTCTAACGATCCGCTTTGACATAGACCAGTAATGCCCCGTGCTGAATAAGCGAACCCGGCCCACTCAATCGCAATCACAGTATAAAATGTGTCGGGGGTGTATTCAGCATAGCCCTCAGCCCCTTTATGGCCGTTCACAGCTCCTGTATAAGGGAATGAAAGTGACTGTGGGACACCCACGCTCACACACGCACACTTACCCCATGCCTCCACGGCTCATTCCCCCACGCATTCCTCCTCTCATCATGCCCCGGTCGAACCCCCCTCTGCCGCGCCCGCGGTTGTCCCCCCCTCCCATTCCACCGCCATAACCACCAGACTCTGAGTAACTGCCGTTCTGGTGGTCCTGCCTGTAATTACCTGAACAAACAAAACAAAGAAAATAAGTCAGTCACAAAGATTAAAATCAGGCTTCGTGGCTGCAGCTGATTTAGGCTGAAACCACTTGCATGTACGTCCTACCCTACAATACTGACTAGGTGGTTTGTAGTCGTTTTGTCCATAAGCACCTCCACTGCTGCCCTGCTGTCCGTACTGACTGGTAGGAGGCTGGCCGTAGGACCCAGAAGGTGGTGGATAGCTAGAAGGTGGCGGTTGCTGTGGGGGCGGGGGCTGCTGCTGGTATCCGCCCTGCTGGCTGTAGGAGCTCTGCTGTCCGTAACCACCCTGCTGGCTCTGATAGCCGCTCTGCTGCTGCTGGGAATACGAGTTCTGTTCATATCCTGGAGTCTGCTGACCACCAGAGCTGTAACTGACAGAGAAGAAAGAGATGCAGTTAAAATCGTTCATGACAAGACATCTTACTCTAGAGATGGACGTAGTGACGTAATGGCAGCGCGACCGCAGCTCGCAGCGGCCACTCCGGATCTGAAAATCATGCTTTTTTGTTTTATTTTGTTTTCTTGGCGTGACTGCGGCGGCAAATGGACACCAAGTGAACGGTGTTCGTGTCTACCCGCGATAAACATTATTGGATATAAAGAAATACCTAAAAAAACGATCTGTAAGAAAGAGTTATTGGAAATGCTTTGCGTCCCCGGTTTGCTACGGAGACCAGGCCTCCAGTTTTTGGTGCGGCCTGATGCCGGCAGCCGGGGAGGTGGTGGGGTGGGGATTTCACCGAGAGCGGTGTGCTGAGAGAGCGATGTGCCGGGAGAGGTGCGTGAGGAAGCGGAAGTGCGGCGAGCCGGCCCCTAACAACCAAAATACTTTCCAATGTCTTTGTATTTATTATCGGAGTGCACATTCCCCCCCAGCGTTAAAAATCTTGTATGTAGCACTTGGTCCTGGAGAAACGCTGTCTCGTCTCACTGTACATTGTATTATATGTATATGGTTGAAATGACAATAAAAGCCACTTGACTTGACTTGGGCTGCTACAACAACTGACTTCATAAATATGTTTACTTGATTATAAATAATTGCAGTACCTGGGAGGAGCTGAAGAAGCAGCGGCCTGCTGTCCATACCCTGCGTAAGCAGGCTGGGCTCCGTAGGCAGTCTGGCTGCCGTATGAAGCCTGATTAGTGCTGGAGGAGGCAGAGGAGGCATCATAACTGCTGCCTCCGTAACCCTGGACGGGCTGAGAGTAGCCCTGAGGGGCGGCCGGAGTAGCGTTATAGCCACCTATAAACAGGGGAAGATTTACAATTAAAACATACTCAGTCTCAGATTATTTAAATCATCATTTCAGGGTCTCTACACAATTACTGCCCCATGCTTTGGATTTCTCCCTTTTTTTTTTTTTTTTTTAAATTCAATTCCTCTGAAAATCAGCATACTAGGCTCAAAGGTGGTCAAATTTTTAAACGAGGATTATAAAAACCCTTACCGCTGGCCGGTGGTTGTTGTCCATAAGAAGACCCATAAGCCTGCTGGCTGTACCCCCCAGAGGAGCTGCCACTCTGGGAGTAAGTTGAATCAGTAGGCTGGGTGTAGGAGCTGTAGCCCTGCTGCTGACCATATGACTGCTAAACACACAAATCACCGATGGTGAGGGGACACGTTAGAAATGTGTTCCACTACTTGGCTGTCTTTTTTTTTTTTTTAATTTGGAGATGGTGAAAAAATTAAGACTTTAGAGGATTTTTAAACCTGTTAAGACTGACTTATGAGCAACAAAATGGTGCATGCTCCATTGTGGGGCACGAATTTTACATACATGCCCGATTACACCTAAATAAAAATATAAATCACTGGTTGAAGTCCCATTTTGATACTACATTACCCAGAATACCAAAGCAAAATTCACCAGACTTCTTTGTACCCATGCAATATGGAGCAAATTATCACACTTTATTTAAATGAAGTTTAACTCGTGGAAACTAGGTATTAATACTCAGATTCCATTACTACTCTTAGAGGTCTAACAAAAATGCACAAATCTGCCAGAAACAGGCTGAAAGTAGAGGGAAAGTGATCCCTATGGGATCAACTGGAATGCATTATAGGTACAGTTCATACCCTTGTGAGAGACAATAATTACACTTTAGTCTTTACTTGTGTTTTCAAAATGTTTTTGCTTTGAAATAATGCAGGAGGCTGTGTGGTTTTACACTGAGCACTTTACTGAAGAACTGTCTAATCTAAGGAGGAAATGAGTGGGAAATATACGTCTGTACCCAAGGCCTCTGAAAGTGGGCAGGCCTTTGAACTGGCATTTTAAATAAAATACATTGAAAATAGACATTTTGAGAGACAGCTGTATTCCCTGAAACAAAACCGAAGCTTAAGTGCCATCTCCCATAGAGCTGAAGTGTTTGTTTTCCTTTCACTTTTAAAGAGGACTTGACTAAAGGGCAGTTTGCTGAGTGAGTGTACAGATGAGTGATTTACCTGGGTACCTTGCTGATAGGCCTGAGTAGGCTGGGCAGCATAGGAGCCATACCTGAGCAAACACACACACACACACACACACACATTAACAGGACTGCTACACAGGAAAAGCAGCACTGCCACATCAAGGTTCTATACAAAAGATGTAAAGTGTAAATGGATGGCACAGCATGCAAGATAACATTGCAAGTCAGCAATAAGCTTAAGAAAATTTCTTTCAATTTGGAAGGGGGGGGGGGGATGTGTCTCTTACCCTTGCTGGCCACCAGCCTGTCCATAACTGTTATAGTCTGAGGCAAACAAAAACATTCAGTGTCAGTCTTGTTTTAAAAAAAATAAAAAAATAAAATAAAATTACAGGGTTTCACCAATTGCAAAGAGACCAAAGAACAACTGTTCACTGTCAGTGTTTCTAACTTTAAGTCACAACATACGTTTAAGACACTAATCTAGCCCTTTTTTTTTATTTTTTATTTTTTATTACAAACCCTGGAAACAGCCCATTTCAATATGTTGTATTAAATCTTGCAAAAATGCTCAATAATGTTCTCTCCTTTTCAAAGTCTATTCATTTTCTGTAGATGTTAAGCGAGGAAAAACATTACATGTTTTTACAACCCATCAAGATACGAAGGACCCAGAAAGCGTAAACTCGTCTTTCCTATAGCATAAAAATCACTGCGACCGACACTGGAGACTCCTTGCATAAACGTCTCATTACAAAGAAACTTTATCAACAGTAATATATTTGCTATTTACACAACATGAATAAACATGTTGGGGTAAATATGTTGAGCTGTATTGTACATTATCCTGTACACTGTCACTGTACATTATCCAGCTTACTTAACGAAACCAATAATTTGACAAAAGATTGACCATAAAAAATTAATTTACTGCTTCCGCTAATGACGTAACCCATAGCAACAACCTGTCGTGTAAAGGAAAACGAGGCATCCCGTTATGCAGAATTAATGGACGAGGTGGAGGCTCAGAACTACACGAAGCGAAGTGGAATTTCCTCCGGGTTCATTAGCTCCATATATCGGGACATCTCGAAGGCTGTTATCCCGCTTATACCCCAGTCACTAAACATATAAACATGCTTGTATATTTACAGGCCTAGAAAAAAAACAAACGAGGAGTAACTTTCTGTTTGTGGTATACTTGTGTCCTGAACAAGGATAACTTGGGGTGGGGATCTAGCAGGCTCGCTGCCAGTCAACGGATAATTTACTATGGTTGTCATGGTTACCATTCAAACGTTTCCGGCGAACTGATATGGAACGGTGATTAAAATGGTTTTCAACCGATCTGCTTTATAGGTGTTCCGTTACGCCAAGTTAATAGACGCCTAGCCAACTGACCAATCAGAATCGAGTATTCAAATAATCCGCGTAATAACGAAACCCAACGCCTTTGTTCGACCAATCAGATTTAAGAAGTGAACAGCAGCTTCTGCGCCCCCTTTTCAAAACCATCTGTTTTTCAACCACTGACCACTGTTTTGCTAGCGGTTTCTCTGCAAACCCCCATATTGTGATACGTGGTATTTGTTTTGTGTGTATGCGTCATATCCCTAACCCCTAAGTGGAACTATATTCATCAGTAATCCAGCAGTTCTGGTGTTTAAAGGATGCCGAAAAGCGCTAAAGAAAAAAAACAAAGGTGATTCAGGCTATTCAAGATGGCGGCCGAGATCACTTTAACGCTCAGATACACAGCGAGATTGTGTTCATCACTTCATCCTGTACAGTATATACAAGTACTGTACTGAGTGTTTTTCCTTGCAAAAACACCCAGCTACAAATAGAAACATGTCTAGGGCAGATTAATTTTGATCGTGAAAGTATAACTGCCACTAATCCTGTTTGTAATCCCAATGAAGCACAGAGGCATACTTAATGCGCAGGTAAGGCACAAATGTCGGCCTTTTGTTTTTAAGTGTAAATCTTATCCACAATCCATTTCCCAGATATTTAATAGGCTTCCAAATCCATGCCTGGATCAAAATATGGATTTATTAACACTAAACCCACGGCCTGCTGAACCTGACTCATCCAGTACTGTTTGCTCGACTATTATTAAAATTCGAAATATATAATTTATGAAATCCAACTGAGCATGTCTAATATTTATGCTAAAACATCAGAATCTCTCCAGAATGTACGTCCTACGCTAGCTAACTCCCAGCTAGCTACACTACAAGCCTCGGATCTTCTATATTCACCCTAATTAAATATTTAAAGCGACCATTTTACAGCTCTCCAGCCATACTTACAGCCTTGCTAAGAAACCGGCCCAATAAAACAAAAGCTCAGTCCCAAATACCTACTTACAGTGCCCTTCCTAGGGCGTAAGTGTAAATACTTTAGCTTCTACATAGGGCACTAGTGTAGGAAGAACGGAGCCATTTGGGATTTAGCCAACCGCAACCCGCTTAGCTAATCCAACGAGCAAAAAAAAGGTTATGCTAAGCAAAGATAAACGTGCCTTACGTCACTATTAATAATAATATCAACAACATTTAATCGCGCGTTCAATTTCAGTCGGTTACAATGCTGATCTACACAGAAAAAGGAAAACTGTGAGGGTTTTTTTCCCCCTCTGCAAATATATGAATTACCTGCTGCGGACGCCATTTCGTGCGACTTACGTTTTTCTTGATACCAAAAAAAAAACCTCACTGCGCGTGCGTGAAAATGGCGACCGGACGATTCCACTCCCACGCGATACAATATTATGAAATGTATTTAAAGATACAATCTACTTTTACCCACTCACGTGACACTGTACTTTTAGCTTTATAAAACGTGAATCGCTTAAAACGCATTTCACACAGTTTACGACGACGTTTTTAATGAACATGTACCGTCTTAAAAATATCCAATGGATCCGTCCGTAATGACGTCACGGGTATCCAGGCTACGTTATTAAAAAACGCATACTAGCGTACTAAGTAGTACGCCACGAGAGTATGTACATAGTTATTACTATTCCAGTCCCTTTTACCACGGGCGTCGCCACCATTAAAGCTGAGGGGGGCGTGTTGCCCCCACATTTCATAATTATTCATTTGGACCCCCCCACATTCCCATTCCACTTGATGGATATGAGAATACACACACCACTGAAATTCCACTCCGTTTCCCGGGTTACCTACAACAAACC
>JAQQZX010000009.1:18252828-18268552 GCA_030068355.1 Notoglanidium maculatum
CTGTGGTGGACTGGCGACCTGCCCAGGGTGTACCCCGCCTCTCACCCGAAGATGCAGGGATTGGCTCCAGCTTCCCCACGACTCAGACGGATAAAGCGGTATAGATAATGGATGGATGGATTATTGTTAGTAGTAGTAGCAGGAGTAGTAGTACTTAGTATTGTAGTACTTGTAGCATTAGTATTAATAGCAACAGCAGAATTAGAAGTATGTGTACTATTGGTAGTTGTTGTAGTAGTACTAGTCAAAGTAGTAGGAAAAGTATTAGAATTACTAGTCAATGTAGTAGCAGTGGTAGTAATAGCAGTAGTACTAGTTGATGTATTAGTAGTAAGAATAGGTCTAGTATTTGCAGCAACAGTTGAAGCAACAGCAGTAGAAGTTGTAGAAGTACTAGTTGTAGCATTAGAGCATGATCATGGCGTATTTCCTCAGAGCCTCAGAGTGAAAACTCCAGTCTGTGTTCTGTGTGAGCATGACGAAGAAAGAAATTTAAAAAATGTAAAGTGCGTACATTATTGAGATCTTGAATACGCGTCCTTAAGCTGTCCATTACATCTGCTCGTTCCTCATCGGTCTCTGGGTGAGGATACACATGGCAGTGGTAACTGAAACACACACACACATGCGTGTAAAAACACAACAAGAACACAACACGCAAAAAATGCAGACCATAATTCAACAAATGAAACATAATAGATAATGGTTCCTTTCCTATCTGTGCGTGTGTATCTGTGTGTGTGTATGTGTGTGTGTGTGTGAGTGAGTATCTCCTCTTGCTCACCAGTCACAGATTTTCTGAACTTTCTGTCCAATCTGATCGCCCCAGAATGAGATAAGGAAAACCACGTTTTTACTGATCTCCCCCTGCAGGATGAAATGGAGCAAAACCAACAATAAAACACATTGTGTCTGTGTGTGTCTATATGTGTGTGTGTGTGTGTGTGTGTGTGTGTGTGTGTAACAATAAAGCTGCTGTAAAACACGAAAGGGTTTGGGTCACACTTCAAAACTTCCAAATCCACACACAGCAGGTCTCAAAGAGCTCTATTTCTAGCTGTATATCTGTGCTTGACCATCAAAGAGCTGTATGTGTGTGTGTGTGTGTGTGTGTGTGTGTGTATGTGTGTGTGTGTGTGTGTGTGTTAACTCACAGTGTCAAAATCGACCAAATTCTCGTCCACCTCGGCGTAGCTGAGGATTGTGTAGCCTTTACACACTCGCCACAGCATACGCTCAAACGCCTCCATCTTCACCCTATGGATCAGCCCTGAGATAAACCTATCACACACACACACACACACATACTCACCTTAACCTTATATTATATATAATACGGTATTATTAAAGTTTTCAACTGATCCTTCCTTCTTAAAATAAAAAGTGAATAACAGAGGCTGTCTCAAACACCAGACGGTCGATATTTTGTTTCTCTGCAACTTCCCCATAAAGTATTACCCACAATGCACTGCAATAAAATAAATGCTACATTATCTGTACCATACAGCTAGCAGACATGTTTGTTTAGCATGTCAGTGCCCTCTGTTGGTGCGGTTGCTATTTTGAAGCACTAAAAATACACATAGCCTCCGATGGCACCCTGATGAGTGTAAAAGCTGTTCACAAACTGTCCACAATCCCACACTTATTTTCCTGTAGCTCGAGTTTATCAGCCACTGCATCTCACCAAGCTTCCTAGCATAAACACACACTAAAAGTGATTGATTTGAGACACTACCTAGTTAGATAGCAGGCCACAATAGTGCCAAGTGATGTTTTCTTTGTGATGTTTATAAAATCATAATGATGACTCTTCTGTGAAATGCTGGTGTTTGGGACACAGCCCTAGGAAGCTCCATTATCACTCACCCCAGCTTGGCCCCCAGTCTCTGCATGCCAGTGCAGCCGGCCACGGACTCGGGCTCCAGAGAGGGGAACTCCTCATACTGTGGGCCCAGAGCTTCATGCTGAACACACACACACACACACACACACACACAGTAGGGTTGATTCAGGTGAGAATGTGTATGATATGTATGGGGTTGGTGTGTATTTGAGAGGTGCGTGTGTGTACAGCTCACCCTGGAGCGGCTGTGCATGAAGGTGTGTGTGATCCTCAGCATGTGTGTGTACTCTGTGAGCTCCAGAAGGTTCCGCTGGAGTTTCTCCTTGTTCTTGGCCACCTCACTGAGCTCCACCTCCAAACGTTGAAGCTGCTCCTGCACACATACACACCAAAATTATTTAATTATTTATTCACCCAACAGACACAAACCAGTAATATAATACTCTATTATGTTCTGTATAACAATATTAAGGTCTGTAATAGACTCGTGTCCCATCCAGAGTGTATTCTCGCCTCCTGTCAAGTATTCCCGGGATCCGGCTCTGGATCGCCCCTGACCAGGATGAAGCAGTTACTGAAGATGAATGAATGAATGAATGAATGAATATTTACGGTTAAAAAAAATGTGTTGCAAAACTTTTATTTAAAACATATACATATAAGCAAAACAACGTCACAAAAATATTAAAATGTTCTATAGAAATATAAGTATAGGAACAAAAATACTTCTAAGACAAAAATACCGAACTTTATAAACAGCTAAATGTTATACAGTATATATATATATATATATATAACATCATATGATATAGTTTACTGTAGAATAAAACTGCATAAAAAAGAAATAACACCTGAAGAGAAAAATACTAAAAAAAGATAGAATATAAAAATTATATAAATTTTAGAAGTTAGATTTCTTTAAAAACGACAAAGATAATTTTAGATCAGGTAAACAATTTTACAAAATATAGACATTAATATAAATATGAAGATAAATATAAAAACGCATCGTTAAAACAAAAATGTGTGTATAAAATGTAAATAAAGAGCATGCAAATATCTGTGGGGTTGTGACTTTTTAAAAAAGAAAAAAAAAAAAGGTTCTCTTTTAAAAAGAAAACCGTTTCTGGTCTCAGTGCAAAGAGATGATTTATAAATGAATGCTGAGGTATAATGTATAGATAATGACAAATACCATGAATCCATGATCATTACAGACAGATATGCTGATTATCAGATTCTCTCTCTCTCCCTCTCTCTCTCTCCCTTTCTCTCTCTCTCTCTCTCCTGAGACCAGAAATCATTCCACACTCGAGTGAAATCAAAATACACACACACACATTAACCAGCTTCATTTCTCTTCACTCACTTGCCCTTTAAAGCCACAGACGTGCTTAAAATATGATCGCATATATATACACTAGACAGATAACATGATGACGACTTTTTATAAATCTGCTTGACATTTAACAAAGTTACAGCAATATATTTGTTATGTCAGTGTTACATAACAACATCTGAGCATAAATGTGTTGCTGCTTCTGTGAAACAATGTGCATCTCAATACATAAGGAAAAATACCTCATGCATGAAAGATACATTTTAAGGCAGGCAATGACATGAGAAGACAGACAGACAGACAGAAACTGAAAGAATGATTATTACCATGATCTCTAGCACGTGTTTGGGCGCAGGAGCTGCAGGACTGACTTCAGGCTCTGGAATGGCGATGTTGGTCTTTTTGATTTCCCTTAAGAGGTATCCTGTACATATACACACACAAGCAGATTCCTTCATTCTTCACTAATATTAATTCATATATTAACTGAAACCACGTAGCACAGAGACGCATGCCTATTAAAGAACAATTAAGTAACAGTTGCATATAAATGTAAACTCGTGTGAAATGCTGACTAGCAGTAGTAGTCAAGCTTCTTACCCAGAATTCTCTCCATCTCTTCACACCTCTTGATCTCGCTGACGAAGCGGCGCTGGAAGGGGCTGACACTGGGGTTGAGCTGAAATGAAACATTAGCCGTCACCTCACTTCTCATCCTGGGCTTTTTTCCACTTTAATCAATATCTCACAGACACACCACACCAGGACGACCTTACCGGCCACCGCTAAACTAAGGGTATTGTTACTCCCTACAACACTGTTATAACAGTTATAGTATTCCACATTGTACCATGACTGCATAAAACTCTCATCTCTGATTGGCTGGCGTTTCACTCTAGACTCAAAATGTAATCACCGCTCTCAATCATATCACGGTGGAACGTAACCATGACGACAATCAGAAATTAGGCGTACATTTATGCTTCATGATCACCTTCCCCATCATGCTCGAGGAATTACTTGATGGCTACAGGGAATGGAAATGTTCCTGTAAAAGTCTACAATTACATCCTCTGAAACCGTAACCATAGCAACGATCATTTAAGGTAACCTGTAAAAAATTGGGAGTGGATTAGAACGTTCGCTGAATAAAAGGAAACAACTTGTATCATTCAGTTATAGCGTGAATGAGAACCTTGAAACTACTATTAGAGCTGCTGTTATAAAATAAAAAAAAAGAAAAAAAAAAGGAATCAACACTTTCTGACCAATCAGACTGAGCAGCACTGAGTTTTGTCCATGGATTTGGGGAGTACAATACCCAGCATGCATCACTCAAACACCAACTTTTCTGTAAATGCCTTTTTGAAAGCATTTTTTGATGTTCCTCACATGATGCCGGACATATAGGACACTGTATGTTATTAATAAATATATTAATGCTGCTTTAGCTAACTTTCTTGGTGTAACACTGGTGCCTACACTCAAGTATAGTCTTTTCTTATTTAATTCCATCCCCAAAATGAATCTTTGGAATCTGGGTTTCCTCAAAAATCAAAGGAAAGTAAGCATTGATGTACCACAGAGTCAGCCTCAGACACCTACAGAGATATCTCACTTTTCTGGCTACAAGCTTCAGAATCTTGAAGGTTGCAATCTGATTGGGTGTCTGCAGGTCCATGTTTACACACTGCCAGGTTTCAGCAGAAAAACAGTAACTTTAAACTTTTCAACACTTTGAAACAATGAGCTATTCTCATAGAAATATATACAGTACATCCAAAACGTTCACTTTTTTAAAAGTTTGTTGATGTTTGCTTGAAGCAGTTAGTGGTAAGTAAATGTGATTCTCCTCCGCTAAGGGAAATGTACATGGCTGATCATCTGCCATGTCACGTCAGTCAGAGGAAAGCAAGTAGCTCTTGTTCACATTTCGTCACAAAATTAACCTTCTGCAAAAGCTAGATGTCTGGAATGCAAAACTTACACGTGTACAGAGCTAGCAATGGCTAAATATTAAATTTGTCCAGAGCATCTTTTTAAACAACACTAAAATATTTCCTTCATGACAATGAAGTGACAAAATGGTGATTTATTTAGCTAACTTTCAACACATTAATAGCCTACCATGTATAACCGTTGCTATGGTAACAATTGGAGGGCGTTATCATGTGCTGTAGCCTATAAATCTGTACACTAAAAATTGGTGGTTTAAGTACAACATTAACACCTTTTTGTGTCAGTAGCGAAGGGAACAAAAAAAGCCTTGATGAACTGGCCTTAGATCTTAGGATCGTCGTCATGGTTACATTTCAACAGGGTATATAAGAAGGAAATATATTCTCTTTGAAACTGGGATGCTATAAGAAGATGGACCGATAGCCATGATATTAAATTTGATTATTCATTCTGAACTTAAGTGTGTAAGAACAGGGGACACTGAGAGCGAGCACACACACACACACACACACACACACACACACACACAGTGACCTACACGGAAACCACAGAAGGGTATTAATCTGTGCCAAAGCACCGCAGGCATCCTAGAAAACACAGGCTTTTAAACAGATTTGTGCCACTTTCTGTTGATCAATTGATGGGACATGAACAACACGGCACCATATCCCACAATGCAAAGCACTCACACTCCAATCCTACGGGTGCAACAATTTGCATACATTATGCACATAAAGCTAATCCTAAAGATGCATGACCCAGAAGCATATATAGTCCCTCCTTGTAAGAAGCACACCCTAGTAGATGGCCTAAAGAAGAAGGAAGTTTGCACTCACATCTCGGAACTGGACCAGGCCCATCTCCCCCAGCTCGCTGATGCAGTCGTATGCTGAGGCAGACTGCAGGAAGAGCTGTGCCAGGCACATCTCCTCGCTCCTGAAGCTCGAGCCCATCTTACTGCAGCCGGGGAGGGGGATAAGACAAAACCCGCTCTACACCAGAACAAGGGTTGCCAGATTGGCGTCACTGATTCCTGCAGGGTTGCCAGTCCAAATTCGAATTTTAAAACTTGGTCCATCATTATTATTTCAATTCAGTACAGACTATTAATAACACTGTCACATGAATGTTATAGTGTTGTCACGATATCATGATTTAACCACGACCCTGAGGCCTGAAAGTGTACTGAAGTGATAGAAGTAAAAAAGGAGTTAAAAAACTAAAAATTCACAGTAAATAAATATCTAATAACAAAAACAGATAACATATGTTAAAGCATATTAAGCATCAAACATCAAAATCTAAGAAAGATTTAAAACCATCTTTCCTTTTTTTTGTCATATTTACATTTACTTACTCAATGACACTTCAGTCTTTAAGCAACCTAGATTTCTTCTGTCCTGCTTTCCCCAGCATTAATGTCACCCAAAGTGATACCAAAGTTTTCTGTCACAGACATGGCTAGCCTACTTTGCATAACCAGATCAAAAAGCTTCCACTGAGCTTGCACGCAAGGACATGCGCTCATACAGTAGACCTGTGAATATTGTCTTTTGATAAACAGTTCTGATTTGCCAACAAGTGAAAGTCCACAAAAGTACAGTCTGGCTGGTTACATAGCAAGCTAGTTTTGTGTACATTAAACTTGTTAACCAGTTGTTGTTCATAGACTTGTAAAAAAGTAAAAAACTGGTTAACAACTTGTTTGTGTAACTTGTTAATTCTGTGATGTTATCCCCAGTCTAAATTCCACAGAGAAAATGGCTGAATAGTAGGCATATTCATCCAATTCATGATTCAAATTTTCCACAATATAAAAAAAAAACTTAAAAAAGTAAAAAAAAGAAAACCTTATTACCAAAATATACATTACTTTTGTATCTACAAATAACTATTTTTAATAACTATGTAACTAAAAATAATTATTTACAAACATTTGTAAAGGTTGGAGTAAAATAGAGTAACATATTAACTAAAATATTCCTTTTATTAAAAAGGAAAAAAGTTAATAAAACACTTTTTAATAAGATTTGTGAATCATTTTAAACATAAAACATCTACTTCAATTTGCTTCTCTTTTCTTTAGCTTTCGGGAGTCTGTAAAAAGATAGCTCCAATTTCCTGTTGAATCAGTTTGTAAAGTCGATCGCACAAAAGCTCTTTCCCATTTTAAATCTAGTTTTCTTTTTTTGCTGCATTAGAGCTGCGTTACTTCTGCCTACAGTGACAATATGTATATTCTTGCTATTGTACATTATAGTGCCCTCGGCTGTCTAAACAACACAATTATACCTGTGAAAAAATAAAGATTAATCATGGTTCATTTATTTCCATCAATACAAAATCGTCAAAATTTTGTACTGTGCATATCATTTCATGCCTACTGAATAGGCTGTAATTGTGATGTAAGGCACATGATGCTGTGTGACATTTTAGGAAAATATATGAAGACTAGGTTGTGTTATGTCAGTACTCCTTCCTCTTATATCTTTTTTCTCTTATAACACAGCAATATGACAATGATAAAAAAATTTTTATTAATTAAAGAATGATACTTTTTATCCAATGAATGTTTCACAGATGTCCCACAACATGTAACTATCTGGTTCCTGTTATCACTTACATTATAGCAGCTATAAACACCACCACCTCGTCACCCTTTACCTACATCCACAACATCTTCATGCTGCCAGGACTTAGTTTAATTCAAGGGTAAGTCGTATTCAGCTTAGCTTGGGCTAAATGAAGGTTAAATCCTACACTACAGTTGAACTCTACAGTAAGAGAATATACTTTTATGAGTGCATTTTTGTTTTCAAAATTGTAAAAGGACTTTTAGATGTTTCAATGTGGTCCTTAATGTCCAATCGTGGAGCTTTAATGGGTTTTAATGACACATTATACCCCCTAGGTTCTATAAATAAAGGTACAAATGAGGCAGTCTGGTTCTCTGCTACTACGACAGGGGTTTGTAGCCCAAAAGAAGAAATTTATTCATAAATATCTATTCATATCAGTAAATTTTAACAAAACAACATAATGAATATCTACCAGTTTACAGGACTTTACAGAACTTTAGGTGACAAATGGTTACAATATGGTTGCACAACATTTTTAGTATCATGGGTCTTTTCAGCATTGGAGTACATTTTTAACTTTTTGTAAAAATCAAAAAACCAACAACAACAAAAAAAAAACAACTACTGTGCTTTCACTGCCTAAGAGACATGTTAAACAGTAAGAAAAATCTACTGGCCATCTCAGCATGTTGAAATAAATTTAAATAGAGAAATCCTAAAGAAGCTACATAACAGTAAAAACTGTACAGCGTGACATTTCATTAATGTCAGGGATGCAAGTGCAGATAATTTGTTATGTTTGAAGTACAAAAAAAACCCTACTGAAGCTGTAAAACAAAGAACCATAAACATCAAGTTTGGATATGAGGCAAAAACTATAAAGACAACAAGCGATACTGTTACAAACATGACAACAAAGACAACTTGCTTTACAACACAAGCTTGATGGTAAGATGCAGAAAAATCAGAACTTAAATGGTGACTGGCATAATCAGACACAGGTGAGAGTTATGAGTGAGACATGTGACATGCAGGGGCTGATGGGTATTGTAGTCCTGCACCCATTAGCACTCCCATGACAGAACCTCGCGCTTAACACGTGGCTCCCAAAGCACAAAATATAGACAAGAGGGGGTTCTGGACAGCCAGGTGAGATGTCCCTTAGCTGATAAGGGCCCTTAGGCCAAGACGGTTCATCGGGAGCGATACCCTTAGCATAGCCTATAAGAGACATGCTGTCCTTCTGAATGCAATGGAGCAGCTTTTGAAAGGATGTTTAATATATAAAAAAAACAAAAACAAATATTGAGTGTTTTTATTAACAAAGAATATGTAGAAATTGATTAGGCAGTTGGCTTTATGTTTTATTTATTAATTAAAATGTCAAAGGGACAGGGATTGTCCTCAAATGCTGAAATGACCCTCATTCAAGTAACCTTTGCTATTGGTTTTATTATTTAATCGTGTCATTACAGGTATTAATAACAGTTTTGGTCATGGCCATTATTTTAAGATTTCTGGTTCAATTGCCATCCACGTTGCCTCGTAAACTCTAGTAATAAAATCAGCAAAACTTGACAGAAAATTGTTTTTACTGTTTTTGTCTGTGAAATTTTTTTAAACTAAGCAACTTTGATAAAAGGCTTTAGGCTCCGCCCACTTGGAACAATCATGTCATATGTCTCTGAAAAGCTGGTTTATAATTTATATGTCAAGTTAAGGGTCATTACGATTTATCTATAAAATAATAATGACCCATAACTTGACAAATTTTACAAACCACACTTACTAGACTGGAAACACATTAAACCACACTGTATTTTAAAAACAATGTGTTTTCATTTCCACATTGTAGAAATATTGCACTGGATAATACAATATTGCATTAGATAATGAATATTGTATAGGATAATACATGGATATTTCCCAAAATGTTCATTGTTGGTTTTAGGCTAGATTTTAGACTGAAAAATGGCAAAACTATATATATATAAAAAAAAAAAGTGTTAAACAATTGGTTAAACAATAAAGAACGGTTTTCTTAAAAAATTCGTTTGAGAAAGTATTCACAGTGAAACAAACATTTTATCATCAACAACAACAACAACAACACAAGAGATTTCCGGGTCGTTAAGCATGCAAATGAGTTCGTGCTTAATTAGGCCACGTGACGCAACATTTGCATAAATATATAAATGCGAAAAAGTTCCATTACAAAATAACTTAAAAGCATTTCAGCTGATGAAGAGTGATTGTGATATGTAGGCTAGGGATTTAGAATCGACACTGTTTTGTAGTGTTTTGGAATATTATATGATTAAAACAGAAAAGACAAATAACCCAGATTATGATAATGAGCATTGATGGGTGTTTAATAAATAGGAGCTCACACTGTAACTGCATTATGTCTTTCCGTCTTGTCTGTATGATTACATGGTGCAGGGTCTGGCCTGAAGGCAGCCTGTTTTTAATCGCACCTTAAAATACAATTACAGCTCTAAATCCTCGCATCATCATCATCATCATCATCACCATCATGAGGCCTGAATGAAAGCAGCTGCAGTGGCTTACCTCTCAGAGCCGCACTGATTAATCGATGGCGGTCTGTACCTTTAATATCAGCCTCGCCATTGAAGAGACGGAAACAAGGCGACGAGAAACCGGTAAACAGCTAAGAGACCGCGCCTGAGCTTTTACCAAGCCGACAAGAAAAGCTCAAATCTCCGCAGCTGAGGATGCTGAGCGTTTAAAACGCGGCGCGATGGAAAATCTCCCTCCTGTAATGAGCCGGAGCTCAGCAGCTCTGCCTCGGGTTGCCAGATACACTACTATTAATTCCTTCTTCGCGTTAAAGAGGTGCTGCACACTTCCATGTGGGTTTTTTTTTCTGAGCCGTAAACTACTTGATATAACAGCTAATATAGACAAGGGTACCATTTTCATAAATAAATAAATAAATAAATCAATCATAGGTTGAAAATGGCTCAAAACTCCAACTACTGGTTAAAGGTGCAGTCACCGATTCTAATCCATTATATATATTTCTTTTGTCAAATTCAGTAAATATCTCCTCCTGGTCTGCTAGCTGTCCGGTGTTTGGATGTTGCTCAGACACAGCCCTGGCTCTTTAAACAAGGAAAGAAAGAACGTGGCTCGGACCGAGCCATACAACACTATCCCAGGGGGCATATTTCAGCCAATCACGGGACAAGGGGAAGGGCCGGGGGATGGGAGTGTCTTTGTTAGTGCTGTTGGATTGGTAATGCATGTCCATGGATTTGGAGGCGGAGCTTCTGAAGGAGAACTGAAGGGAGTGTATTTGTTCGGCTGTTGAGTTCAAATATTCAAACATTTTTCTCCAGAATTGATGACAGAATTTACAATCATCCTGTACCTTGCAAGGGTGGCGCTGATGTAGAGTTGACCGTTTGGTACATCATGAAATTTTTCATTAAAAAAAAAAAAAAAAAAAAGGAAAGAAAAAGGAATGCTACCACTCTGTAATCAGATGTGGGTGGTGCCATTTCCCCCAGGCCCCGCCCTTGAGCGGGAGTCTGTGAAACTGCACTCATTTTCAAATATATGCTAATCGAGACTCACTAAGCAACTCCTGCCTCACACATCCACGCCCTCCTTCCAATCCTACTGCACTCCTACTCAGGGGAGCCTCCTCCCTCTCAACCCCTTGCCCACGTTTTAGTATTTTTCAACATTATGCAGTGGGTGGGGGCACTCAGACCCTCAGACCTGGGGGTGAAGTTAGTCTTTAATAGGAGAAATGTAGGTGTGTCACTGAATCTGAGTGGAAAGGAAACATTAAATATGTTTACATAGATATATTTATCATGTGCTGAGTGATTCTGGTGATAATTTGTGGGTTGAACTTGTGAGAAGTTAGCGGTTGTCTGCCATGTTGGTGTCTCGGGGGTGTCGTTACAGCTGGCGCAGTTACAATGGAGTTCAATACGAGTAAAAAATGGAACCATCTCAAACATAATAATCAGGTTTCACTGTTAGCATCCGTAAAAACAAATGAGCAAGAGTGTCTGTTCTCACACACCGTTTTCCAGCATCATATTAAGTAATGGAGATGGTGGTGCAAGTGCAGGACTCAGAATACAAAGCAGCTATATGACACATTTACGTTAAGTCACGGCGGAAAAAATCGTCTCAGCTAGTTAGGGCTCTAGGAGCCGAGAAGTGAGACGGTGTTGCAGTATTAGAATGACAGTTGAAGCTTTGGTAGCTAATCCGCTCGAGAAGAGTGTGCAAATGAGGACTGAAGCATAAAGTGCTGCTGCATCACTTTTTTTCAGGAACAGGTGAAGCAAGCACTAATCCTGCGACTAAAATTTGTAAAGTAGGAAAAGCTTTCGCTTTTTAAATCTATAGCACTGAGTGATTCGAGGAGTTAAACATGCATCACTGATCACAGTTAGCTGGCTAGATTTTGGCTAACAGAAAACAAACATGCAGGCGTCCATGTTTTTGTAGCTTGAATGCACAGAGATCCAAAATGACATAATTCCAAGTCGTGATGTTGCACATCCCAGTTAAATCGAACACAACGTAAATCTCACTACGCCACTATCAGCAGGTAGTCGAACGGCATTGTGGGTAAATTAGGGAACTGTTCAAATAATTGAAATAGACTAAAGTCAATGAATGAAGCGTGAACTACTAAAAGTCCTTTCAGGAAGAAATAACGCAATAAAACCGACGACGACATACCGGTGATAAATCTTGAAAGTGGAAAGCCCATGGACGCTTGAGTATGTCTTGGAAGTCAAGATTATAAGTGCTTTTTTTAAAAAAAGGAAAGGATTGATACATGACATGGGAATGTGACATCACATCACCATAATAATGATACAAACAGTTCAGAAGCTTTAAAGCAAGATAATTATCCAAAACCTATTTGACGTTTTTTTCTGACACAATCCGATGTAGTTACTTTTTAAACTGAGTCAATGAAGCAATCCAGAGATGTTTAATGGCTTAAGTTTCTTACTTACCTTCTTCAACATATTTAGAAATATCAGTGCGGTCTTGACATTTTCATTCTGCTGAATTGTAAATGTCCTTAACACTCCTTAACACACTACACAAGTGATTTACATTCTGGAGATCCTAAGGCTTTGCCTGCTAATCCTCTATTCCATCATTTCCTAGCCTGAGAATTTTACCCAATCTGGCAACCCGCACATGCCTGAATATATTCTGTGCTGTATTGTCCCAGAGGAGGCCATCTGCCTGTCCTTTGTTTAAAAGGGTGTGATTTCAGACATTACATTTTCTTGCTAAAAATCCACTATCATGACATGATAACACTCTGACCTCTGTTCAGATTAAACATACACGTATAATCACTTCCTGTTGTAGCAATATTCACTTCTACACAGCGGGGTGTGTTGATGTTCCAGGTTGTGTGGTGTAAAACATAAATGTTTGCATGGTTTGAAGTGTTTCATTAAACATCCAGTAAAAAAAAAAAATCAAGATATAGATGTAATGAAACATCTGCCGGATACTGGGCGTGGCCTAATATTCTAATGAGCATGTGTGATTGACATGACTCGAGTCTTGGCTCCACTTACGGAGACAGTGTGTGGACATCAGGAATAAAACAGTTTGAGCTTCACTGTTATAGGAAAACAAGCAACGATGCAATGTCACTGATGCTCATACAACCTAAAGTTGATAATTTTCCTATAACAGCATGTTCCAAAGTGTTTTATTTCTCTAATTCCTCAGCAGTTTGCCAAGGCTACATGGTTTTTGCTTATTAAATGAATATCTTGAGTTCAGTTCTGAGATGTTTTCTGTATTAAATTAGACTTGTCGCAGTCTTGGTATCTTAGTCTCGAGTGAGAATTTGTAATAAATGATGTTTATATTGTCTTCTAGTAACACAATTACGTGCCTAACCCCACTGCTCAGAATGATTCTGCAAGATTCTGGGTAATTTTCAAATATAAGACTCATGCAGCTATAAAGAGTCGTAATCACCTATGAACAGTGAATCCCTCACTTCCTCTTGAAATTAATAAGACAGAACAAAATGCTTTCTGGTTACGTTACTAAGTAACAACAAAGCAAAAGTCCTCCGTCCTGGAGCGAGCGAGCGAGAGTGAGAGAGAGAGCGAGAGCGAGAGAGAGAGAGAGAGAGAGAGAGAGTGAGAGTGAGAGAGTCAGACAGTGAGAGAGCGAGAGAGAGAGAGAGACAGTGAGAGAGAGAGTGAGAGAGAGAGAGAGAGAGCGAGAGAGAGAGAGTGAGAGAGAGAGAGTGAGAGAGTGAGAGAGAGAGTGAGAGAGAGTGAGAGAGAGATTTTATTCAGAACTGAATCGCAGACCTTCTGCAGTGCAGCTCTGTATTACAGCAGCATTTCAGGAATAAATATAATGTCACAGTGGCCCCTTTCTTATTCTTTAGTTTATACATTTCACATCATATCTGCGTAACCTTCAATTTTAAACATATAGTACCAGTCAAAAGTTTGTACACCCCTACTCATTCATAGGTTTTTCTTTATATGTTTACACTGTAGAGCAAGACTGAAGACATCAGAACTATGAAACAACATTCACATGGAACCCATATGGAATTAGGAAGCAAACAAAAAAGTGTTAAAACAAAATCTGTTTGATATTTTAGCTTCTTCTCAGTAGGCAGCGTTTACCTTGATGAAGCTTTACACACTATCAGCATTACCTTCCCAGCTTCTCGCGGTCGTCACCTGGAACGCTTTTCATTAACAGCTGAGCCTCATCTAAAGATCATTAGTGGAAGTTCTTGCCTTCTGCATGTGTGTGAGATCCTCAGTGGTGTTGTGTGGAGGCAGTGTTGGTGCACAGTAAACAGCTCTCTCACACTACTGGAGTGATACATATTAAATCAAGAACCGCTCAGCTAAGTACAGAGAAACGACAGAACATCATTACTGTAAGACATGAAGTGAGTTTTAAGGAATAAAAATAAAGAAAAACCATTGAATTAGAAGGTGTGTCCAAACATTATTATCATCTGAAGCTCCTCTAATGCAGAATAACATTTAGTCGTGCTTTAGCGTCTCGTGTCTGTGCTGCTGAACAGATGAAGTTCATGAATGTTTTTACTCTCAAAACATGAACAAGTTTTAAAGCAAGATAATAAAACAGCAGGCTGCTTAAGGTTTTACATTCAGATGACATGTAATGGCTGGAGTTTTAGGTTATTAGTTTGCTTCTATGTTTATTATTATTATTATTATTATTATTATTATTATTATTATAGCAGGTTGTTAAAATATATGTTTTTTTTTATTAAAAAGCATTTTATGCACTAATCACAGTATGGGGAAAGGAATATTTTAAATTAAAAAAAAATCTTATTTATGGTTTTCTATAATTAATGTTATAATGAGTATGTTTTGCACACTCTTGTTTTCAGTCTTCTTGATTAATTTTTGGAAATTCACAAAGTCCAAAACTAAAGATGTTTAAATGGAGACTGACTTTATGGCTTTGTTGTGGATAACTGTGTGAAACACTGTACAGCTGATTATCACACACACACACACACACACACACACACACACACACAGAGAGACACACACACACACACACACACACACACACACACACACACACAGAGACACACACACCTCCAGTGTGTTCACTGTCCTGCGAGGGTACAGGGTGAAGATAATTAGCCTTTTTACTTGTATGCCAAAAGCATTTACCAGCATTTGGGATCGCTTGAGTGCCAGAAACCACATGATGCTCTCCTTAAAAAAAAAGCGCTTGTGTCTCCCAGCGGAGACGCTCTTACACCGCACTGAAACACAACACCGCCGACCTTCATACTGGACACTGCAGCATGGCTTTCTGCAGGTGGTTTCTGTCTGACTGTCCATTAGATAGAAACTCAGCCAGAGAGAGAGAGAGAGAGAGAGAGAGAAACAGCCAGAGGGGGGGGGGAGAGAGAGAGAGAGAGAGAGAGAGAGAGAAACAGCCAGAGGG
>JAQQZX010000009.1:18365797-18376824 GCA_030068355.1 Notoglanidium maculatum
GGTGTACCCCGCCTCTCGCCCGAAACGACTGCTGGGATTGGCTCCAGCTTCCCCGCGACCCAGATGGATAAAGCGGTCTAGATAATAAGACTTAAAAAAAATAATGGTACTTTCCTGTTGGATACAGAATTTTTACTTAAAGGTCCACTATGTAAGATTTTCAGGATAGCAGAAATGGAGAATATATTCCATAATACACTTACGGAATTCATAAGCATGCTTTCATTATCGTATAATTACCTGTAACTATGAATCGTTGTGTTTTCGTAACCTCCCTTTACATCTACACAGCAAGCGGGTCCACCTCTAGGAAGAAGAAATAAGAGCAATCAGTGTTTGCTGGTGCTGCCTAACAAGTTTGAGAAAGGATCATACTTATTATTTAGCACTGCAAAAGCAAGGGAGTGTGAATGTAATCAGTTGGAAGTACTCTATGGGCACTTGACGGCCACCGTACGCTCTAATACACACTTGGAAAGGGAAGGGTAAGAGAGGGACATTCAGGGGCACTTAGTGGCACTTTGAAATACCTTTTTCCTTTTAAATGACTCCAAAACTAGGAACATTGGAAGCTGGAAATGATAAACATCATCAGCGATTAAACATTCTTAAGACTGATGCTTCGTTAATAAAGTTTTAAAGAAAGGCGGTCAAGCAGGACAGGAATTAAGCAAACAGGACTGCTAGAAAACCGTCATTGGTGCATCGAGGAACATCCTTAAAACTGAGCTGCTCAGACTTATACTCGCATTTGACTGCTTTAATTGCTCTGTGTTTGGATGATCACGCTTCACTAGAATAAATGAATGAATCTACAAAATGACTAACTAATATTGTAAAAGTATAAAATGGAAAGCGTAATGTTAAAATGGTGCAGGGCTGTGACTGCGTGTTGACCAACTCAAACGGTTCTGCTTGTGGTTCTCTGTTGAAAGACACCATTGTGACAGTTCATTAACATTACACAAGAAAAAATAAAGGAACTCTCTCCCTCCTGCTCATCAACTGTGAAGCAACAGTGTATTTGTGTGTAAATATCGCTACAAGGCAATCTACAAGCTAAAGACTTCACCTTGCGAATCATGCGTAAACATGACTCGCATGGCTGATTATATGCTGAAATCTTATAGAAATTACAGAGTGTGTCAGGTTATATACATTAATGTAAAGAGGGTCTGAAATGAAGGTGCACATTACTTTTGGGAATTTAAGCAACACTCAACAGCTTCTGCTTTGACCCTAACTTCCTCCCATGTTGTGCGGCAGACAAAAGTGTTTCACTATATACACGTGCACTCTGCTTTTATAGGAACACCTATACACCTGAAGAATTATTCAATCAGCCAATCATATAACAGCAGCACAATGCATAAAGGGCCAAAAAGGCTGGTTTGAGTATTTAAGAAACTGTTTTCAGAAACACAGAAACTTTTTGTGTAAAGCTGCAATAATAGAAGAGATAATAGGAACAAACTTGTTTCATGGGCATTCAACAAATGTAAATATAAAACATTAAAAGTATGACATATAATAAGTTCAAAATGATAAAAAATCATGCTGTTACTTGAACATAATTCTTGGCTTTGTGTCACGTCAGCATTGATTATTTTCCTGTAACAGCACACTCCCAAAGGCTTTCCTTACATATCAGTTCAGGACGTTTGAATTGATAGTCAGAATTGTTTATTGTATTATTGCTAAGCATGTTTTAAACTGTATTGTATCATTATTAGGTGATTATTAAAGACGAAGCCGTTATCATTTTCAGGCTGAACTATCGCAGAAGGAAGCAAGCAGAGAAGGAAATTCTTTTTCATGGCCAAAGCCAATGTTATCTACAATGTAATCATCTGTAATCTTTTAAAAAGAATTTGTACTCACCAGTACAATCGACCTGCTTCAAGAGCAAGATAAATAGAGGGGATCTCCATTTTCTGCAGCCAGAAACCTTTTCTAGTGTAAAGATAAATCACATTCATTTTACGTATAAAAAAACCAACTGATTCAAATATTAGGAGGAGTTTTTTAAACCAACATGTAACATCGCATTAATATATTTTTCTTCCTGAACTAGTTATACTGTTTTAAAATATAGATGCAAAAGTTTCAAAAACATCCAGGTTTCAAAAAACTATTTCAGATTTCAGTGGACATTCTTATTTACCTGCTTGAACGCCAAATAAAGATTTGTTTTGTAGGATTCATCAAATTGCTGAAACCTTGGTGCACAAAAAGAACCTTACAATGCATGCACTTTATCTCATTTCAATCAAGGGAGGGTACAAAAGATTTCCAATACATTAGCTGTAGCATGGAGCACTGCGAAGGCCATCATCTACGGTTGGAGAAAATGGGGCAACACAGTGACATCACCAAGAAGAACCTGACATTCCTTCAAGATTGATGTAAGGAGAAGTAGAAAACCTATCAGGGAGGATGACAAGAGACCTTCAGCAACATTAAAGCAGCTGCAGGAACATCTGGCACAAACCAATCACTCCCTGAATGCCCTGAACTCTCTTTTGTATTCTTCATCTGTCTGGATGGGAAAAAAAATCCAATCCCAACTAAATCACCCCAAACCACGTAGCTACAGTATGTGTCTTATGGTCTGATGAAACCAAGGTAGAACGTTTTGGGCATAATTCTAAAAGACATGTTTGGCACAAAAACAAGACCTATAGAAGCACCTAAAGAACGCCAGACTCAGAGTGAAGCATGGTGACGGCAGCATCATGTTACAGGGCAGCTTCTCTTCAGCTGGGACTGGGGCTCTACTCAAAATAGACAGAATTATGGATAGCAAAGTATTAGTTAGGGGTATGCAGACTTGTGTAACCAGATTATGATATACATTATTTCTTTTTCATTTTTCCCTAAAATGTTTCTATTTGTTTCTTTTTTTGCCTGCTATATCATATTTAAGGTAGAAAAAGATCTGACATGATCTATCTTGGTTTCGTTTTTCTTTTATTTGTATATATTCACTGTACACTCATTCATTAGGCAGATGCTTTTCTCCACACAGAGAGGACTAGTTGAGCATTTATTCTTTGAAATAATCATTTAAATATACATGCGGTGCTTTGTTTATGAAGTCAGGCATGTGCTATTCAGGTAACATACAGTAAATGCTATCAGGTAATAAAGCCAAATAGACTAGGATTTCCTGCTAAGAGTTAATCAGTCACATTCGAATCAGCTCTGATGCTATAAAACTCTTTTACTGCTTATTTTATAATGACTAGAGATCAAATACATATTGTCCAATATGCAATACAAAAATACTGTGTACACGGTTCCTGACCTTTCGGGAAAACCTGCTGGGTGTGATAATCAATATATTTGCAGATAAGAGGAAGGAGGAAATACCCCAGTAGGAGATGTTAAGAAATGCCACAACCCACCAGTGTGATGGAGATGTGCTGCTGTGGCTATAAAAAGGCCCTCTGGACTTCCACAATCCAACACATTTCAGGGGCAAAGAGGCAAAATACACACAGGTGAGTTGTTAACTTTTGCATGCTCTTCATTTCAAATCTGGGTTTAATGGCGTTAACTAAACTCACAGATTTTAACTGAATTATATCCAATTTAATCTATTTATCCTATATTGACATTGGACATTAAAGCAAGTATGGTTAAGTGCCTATTATTATTATTATTATTATTATTATTATTATTATTATTATCATTATTTATTTATTTATTTAAAGTCTAAATGCAACAATAACAAAAAAAAGGAAAATAAGAAAATTAAGATTAAAACAACTGGATTTATCAAGAAGCTAAAAATGAACTTAAAATTTGTTCTTGAATAATAATTATAGATTTTATTATTATTTTCTAATGATGAAAAGAAATGCGACATAAATATAAACATAAACACCTTTTTTCATTTTGAATCTAAAGCTTACTCAGAATTAATAAAATATTAAGCAACGTACTGTATTTATAATTAGGCATAATAAAGAAATAAGCTACTTTTATTACAAATATATGAATATTACTGCAATTCATGTAATAATAAAATATGACTTTCTCAGAGTGGTGTGAACACAAAAATCCATTTTTTTTCCAAATCAGATTCACTCTCATAAGAAATTCATTTGAATTGGAATAATCAGGGAAGACATGGTTAGATTTTATTTGAATTAATATGAATAAAGTCATAAGAAAAGGTAGGATCTCTAACGCCATCCTTAATCCTAACCTTAACCTGAACCTTCTTGTCTTTTCATACAACTTAAATTGCCAATGTTGTTGCAAATTTAAAGTTGTCACATTGCATCAGTATGTGTTGACATTATAAGCTTTATTGACTACTTGCTCAGATGTAGTGTTCCTGCTTTGGCAGTTAAAGTAAGCATTTATAAGTGACCCATATCTGTCATTAGTGTAAACAGAGCTCTGCACTGAAACGACTCGTGTGTACACATGTCAAGAATCATTTTTTAGTTCAACTGTCAATACTCTATCACAAAAATGAGACATTTTTAAATGAAAGTCTTTTAAAGTAGAAATGCTCCTTCATTATGGAACGGTTTTTAAGTAACTTTGTTCCTCGCTGCAGATCAGGAGAAGACGAAGTTCATGACCTTGCTGTGTGCATTTTTTCTTCAGAGATGAACCTCTTAACGTCTGTAGTGGTGCTGGGACTGTGCTACATGGTCAGCTCTCTGACCGTATCAGGTGAGTTAATACAGGAGCACGGAACATTTCACAAACATCAAGAGGAGGTGTATAGATACTAAGATACCGATGATGCTGAGCTTCTGAGGTTCACTGGGTTTATTTTTTCCCGGGACTGAAAATTTTGCAGCATAATTATATTTCAACAAAATGTGGAAATGTTTTATTTGTTATTTAAACTTGCTTAGGCTTTACTGCAAGGATCATGTTGTGTAAGGATAAAGTTTAACAAATGCTGTGGTTAAAACAGTCTGCCTAAAGATGTCAAAATCCTTGCTAAGTCCGTGTGATTTCATCACACGGTAAAAAGGGACTCATGAAAAGGAACATCAGTCTAATCAGTTGTCAACATGTCCAAGATGCTCCTGCGCAACAGTCTTGTGGTTGACATAGGCTACATGCAACAGAGAAATTATTTGTAGGCTTTATAGTAAAAAAAAGGGGGTTTTCACTCACATACACAAACACACACACACACAAACACACACACACAACTTCCTTCTGCAGCAAAGATTTCCATATATGGGCCAAAAGACTCAGCTACATTCCCATTTATGGTCCTAAAGACACGCCTACTCTCTCTCTCTCACTCACACACACACACACACATACACATACACATACACATACATACATACATACATACATACATACATACATACATATATATATATATATATAGTCGTGTGCATGTGTGTGAATAAGGGAATGTCTCAAGCATAAGCAGCCTAAAGTCTAAAGCAGCCTAAAGCAGCCTACAAACACACCATTAATAACATAAATGGTGATGCACAGAGAAGGCAAGGACTCTAGTGACCCAAACCATAGTGTTCTCACTACTGTGCTCATTCAATCGCTACTGCAGCAGGAGAACCAACATAGAGTGTTCTTATTTCAACAAGTGATCAGAACTTCAATAGGACCTCCGATCATAATACCCTTATCTCCCTTTCACAGACCCACACCCACACACCTAGATGCACCTGAGCGGACCGTAACTCTATCAGATCATTCATTCCAGCAACAGACACATCACACTCATAGCAAACGGGGACATTCATCTACAAACATCCTTGTATACTGCAGTGTGAACAAAAATATTTATTGCTATTTTCTGTACTGTCCTGCACTGTGGGTGTGTACTGTGTCTTTGCACTTTGTAACATTTGCACAGTACAGGAAATTGCAGTTAAGAATTTCACGGCAAGAATTATACACTGTGTAGGTGACTGGGACTATTCTTATATGACTCAGATGACTGTTAATGTATTTGCTTCATTATTTCCCAATGAGCCAAGGAGAAGTATATTAATTTAGCATTATAAAAGCAATAGATAAGTATTAATATATGCTTATTTGTGGATCTTATAATAGTGATACCGATTTTAACATTGTTCATAAATGTCAGTCTGGACCACTGAAAACACATTCACCAATCTGCAATCTGACTTTTGTTCCGTGTATTTTCATGAACCTGACTTTGCTGGGATGTGTGTTTGTACAGGATCTGAAGAGACCGGTTTGAGCAGGCCTTTCGTTCTGAATGCCATCAAGGAAGCCAAACGAATTGTAGATGACTCTTATTTGTACTCACGTCAAAAGTGAGTCAAAACTTCTTTACCACATTGACCAGAGTGAACTAAGACCAGAGGTGTTTATCCAAGAATGAACTATACTCATGATCAAAATGTGAAAATTGAAACTCTTAAGAACAAGATAATAAACAGACATTGACACAGACACATCATTTTATAAATACAGGAAACAAAAAAGAAATATAATCTAAGTGCCAAGATGGGGGCGCGGTGGTGCAGTGGTTAGCGCTGTCACCTCACAGCAAGAAGGTTCTAGGTTCAAACCTGCTGGCCGACTGGGGCCTTTCTGTGTGGAGATTGCATGTTCTCCCCATGCCTGTGTGGGCTTCCCTCAGGGTTCTCCGGTTTCCTCCCACAGACCAAAGACATACAGGTTAGATCAACTGGCTACTCTAAATTACACATAGGTGTAAATGTGAGTGTGAATGGTTGTACTTCTCTGTGATGTCCTTGCCGACATACTTGAAGTACCCTGCCCAGGGTGTCGCCCGAAGTCAGCTGGGACTGGCTCCAGCTTCCCCACAGCCCTGATGGATAAGCGGTATAGCTAATGGATGCCTGGAACGATAAATGCCCAGACAATAGAGACACAATATAGCCAATAACAAGGGACAACACTGATGCATCAGGAGGTGTGGCCAAGCCAAAGATAAAGTAGACATACACAAAAAGTGCTCATGACATTACAGTGGAATGCAAAAGTTTGCACACCCTCATTCTAAATGATGACAACAACAAGTAAAATACATGTGAAAGAAACATCAAGGCCAATTTTCTTCTACTTCAATAGAATTAAAAATAGTATAATTGGTGGAAATAACTCTGTCAAGAGCCTGCAGCTGTATTATAATGTTAACGAGTTCTGGCAGTTATGGCTTGTATGTTGTTGTCATGTGTGTTCTTTAAAAAAAAAAAGGGTTGGGATTTTTATAGCGGTCTCTTCAGTAACAAATAATAATTACATTGTTGAATGTTCTTTTGGCAAACATCTGCTTGAAAGTTCGCACTTTTCCTGCCTTATATAAGACTTAACATGTTGCAAGTAAACATGTTGGTTGCTACCTTAATGAAACACATTGAAATAAATAATAAATAAATAAACATAAACAAGAAATTCTGTTTTGCCTAATAACTGTTAATGAAGGCGCATATTCCATTTTGTCACTCAGACTCCAAGGGGGTGCAAACTATTACACTCAACTATATACTGAGTGAGCAGTGCATTATCTTGCAGAATTATATTTGTTTTATATCTGTGTGTGCATGTTTGTGTGTGTGTGTTTACAGGAGCCTTGAGAGGGTGCGCAGGAATGAATTCATCAAGCCGTCTGATATCCTGCGTCTGATGAAGCAGCCGAAACGGAAGGCACGTGACGCCGTGAGAGCTGCAGATTACCTGGAGCAGACATTGAGGATCATCTCTGAGAAAACACACCATGCACACAAAAGATCTATTAACGCCACAGGTTTGACACTCGCTCACACGTGACTCTAAATCATACGAACTTTTTTTTTTGAGTCCTTTAAATAGCAAATCACTGTGAGAGTCATAAGGTTTTAAAATCACTGCGCAACTCTCCGCATCATACACCAACTACCAGCTCGGGACATTTGGAACTTCCACTAAGACACATGAAGACAGTATCTTCTTGTACTGCTGCTCATGCTGACTCACATGGCCGCAAAACACACTCAGAAGAAAGCGCTATCCGCAATCTTCCGCATACATGGGCTCACAGATGCACATGATTGGCTGGTGTTGCTATGATTTTGCAATTCCATTGACTCCCAGCCAGCATTAGGAAGCTGTAGCATCATCACAATTTACCTTTTACCTTTTCCTTTCCAAACCTGTATAAATCATATTCAACACTTTGTATAATATGTAAATACGATTCATGCTGTGTAAAAAAACCATTACATTGTGCTATAAAATAATAATTATTTTCTGTCTTTATCGGAGTCCAAGTAAGAGGATAGGTGATTACAGATGTACAGGATTTTTCACTCAGCCATTTATATGTACATCAATGCTGTGTATATGTAGCCCTAAAAATACTTAAAGACAAAACAGACCTTGTGTGTGTGTGTGTGTGTGTGTATGTGTGGTGTTCCCCCTGTTTGTCTGTTCTCTCTCTCAGCACTGCTTACTCATGAAGAACTCGAGATGATTGAGCGTCTGACTGGCTGTGCCGGTCAAACCCTGCCACCTCCATGCAGGACGACGGCGGACCTGAACAGATATCGCACGGCCACCAGCGTCTGCAACAACCAGTGAGAGACACACGTCAAAACAGGAACACACACACAAAGGCTTGTCTTTGTTTCTAATGACATTCTGCTATTGTCACTGCCACCATGCTAGTCAAGGTTCTGGGGACAGTTTTTGTAATAAACAGACATAATTTATTATTATTAATAATTTATTTATTATTAGAGATTATTTTGCTCTAAAAATATCTATCATGAGTTTAGTTCTACATAAAGCCACATTGCCTCACACTGTAGACAAGTAGTGTGTAAATTTAATTCAATTAATTTGAGTTGAAGACATTCTTTAATTGATAGGTATGGTCTGTGATATCTGACTTTTGTTTTAAATCTGTAGTGTAAATACACTTCGAGGTGCTTCAAACACACCGTTCGCGCGCTGGCTGCCTCCTGTTTATGAAGATAATGTCTCCCAACCTCAAGGATGGAACCCAGGAAGACTCTATAATGGCATCGTGCTGCCTCTGGTAAGACAGAATCCTATGGCATGTAAATTACTGGACTGTCTGTAATTAAAATTAATGACCTTAATTTAACAGCTGATTACATGACATGGTTTGGATGCTTGTATTTTCAGGGGTGTGTCCAGATTTTAGACATGGGGATGTAGAGCGCACTATATACATAAGAACATGTATACATCAGTATGGAGTCCACTTGTGTGAAAAAAAACTATCCGAAATTTTGAACATCCCATGAGAATGGTTATATTCACTGTCTACAGTTACTGATTGGGGAAAAGAAGCATTATTCAGAGAAGCAACCAAGAGGCCAAGTGTAGCTCTCAATATGATGCTACCACCACCATGCTTCACTGTAGGGATGGTGTTCTCAGAGTGATGAGCAGTGTTGGGCTTACACCAGATACACTGTAGCGCTTTGTGCCAAGGCCAGAAATTCTCCAACATAACTTTTCTCGAGTGTCTGGTTTATGGTTTTCCTGTCAACAGCCTCTTCCATCTGAGCGGTGGAGCTCTCCCTTGGTCTCTTGGTTACGTATTTGGTTAACGCCCTTCTAACCCAGTCATGAATTTTAACGGATGGCCTTATCTGGAGTCACAGTTGTGCCATATTCTCCCTTTTTGTTAAATTTTGGGTGTAATATAATAATGACATCACTGTATTAGCTGCTTAGTATTATCTGTGAACAGTTGTATTGGCAAAGCTTATTCCAGAGTGGTATCTGCCACCCGTGTGCCCAGAGCTGTGTATTTTCTATTCTTCTGGAACAATTTTACTTTTCCTAAAGCAGAACATTAATATTTGTCCTCTCCCTGGTCTCTGTGTGTGCTCGTCCAGGTGAGGCTGGTGTCAAACCGCATTTTCAGCACACAGGACCAAAATGTTGTGGGAGACAGTCAGTACACATTCCTCGTCACCTTCTTCGGCCAGTGGAATGACCACGACCTGTCCTTTACCCCCATATCACCCAGCATCCGGTCCTTTAGCAACGGCATCAACTGTGACGAGAGCTGCGATCGCTCTGAGCCATGCTTCCCCATACAGGTCCATACACACACACACACACACACACACACACACACACACACACACACACACACACACACACACACACACACACACACCTCTATTCTGCTCAGATGTATTCTAAGCCTCTTTTCATCAATATCACAAATTTTACCCCTAAAATTCTATTCATATGCCTTACAGCACTTCCACTTCCAGCATTTCTTCAACTAATCCTATTTGTTTTGCATGAATTTGACTTAATTAGTGTAATTGGCAAAAAAAGACTTCATTTGTTAAGAACATCCTCACTGAATTCACTTATATAAACACAATTTCCATGTGTTTTAATAAACTTATTAAATTGTTTATTTATTTACACAAGGGATTAATATGATTTACTGGGGACCTAATTCAAACCTGGGCACACTTCATGCTGTCAAGGTTGCCAGGTTTCATAAATGTGTTTGTTGTTTTGTGTTGTACAGCATTTTCTGGGTTAATATTTAGGGGCTAGAGTTATAGGAGGAATTGAATTGGTTCTGAGAGACTATCCCTAACTCAGTAAATTTCATTAGTCATCCTTGAGTAACTTTTCCTTTCCCAACATTTTATTTAGATTCCTAGAGGCGACCCGCGCCTGCCCTCTGGTCCCAACAACTGCCTCCCTGTGTTCCGCTCTGCACCTGCTTGTGGCTCTGGAAACAGTGCGTACATGTTCGGAGGTGTGCCGCGGGTGCGGGAGCAGATCAACACTCTGACGTCATTCCTGGATGCAGGCCAGTTGTATGGCTCTGAGGATGGACTCGCGCGAGAGCTCCGTGACCTCTCCAACGATGGGGGCCTCATGCGTATCAACAACAGATTTAGGGACAACGGGCGCGAGCTGCTGCCCTTCACCAACGTGACCAGCAATATGTGCTCTACACGCAACCGCATTCAGAACACCACAGGCCTGCAGGAAGTGCCGTGCTTTATCGCAGGTGGGTTTGTGATGGAAAA